>JANBPO010006077.1:0-17592 GCA_024336825.1 Amorphophallus titanum
AAAATAAAAATTACATGACTAGACTCAAAAAAACGTGACGAACACAATGGTACTTGCCGACGAGCAATCCAAGCCTTAAAAAAATGTGGAGGGGTAAGGGATGCCCCCATTATTTGGTCTGACCATCCGTTTGAGGATGAAATGTTGTACTAAAGTTGAGTCTTGCCCCCAACGAATGTTTTAGACCCTTCCATAAGCGTGAAGTGAAGCGCGGGTCTCAGTCAGACATGATTGAAATAGGTACTCCATACAGTCGAACAATTTCTTTAATGTATAAGGCAGCAAGAACGTCAACTGACTATCGACTCTTGATTGGCAAGAAATGTGCCAATTTGGTCAATCGATCAATGATGACCTATATTCCATCATGTCCTCCTTTGGATTTAGACAGACCTATTATGAAGTCCATGCCGATATTCTCCCATTTTCACTTGGGAATGTCTAAGGGATGTAGCTTACCGATAGGCTTTCGGTGTTCCGCCTTAACTTGTTGGCAGGTGAGACAGTGAGATACAAAGTCCGCTACCTCTCTTTTCATGTTGGGCCACCAAAAGGTCCGTTTTAAATCTTGGTACATTTTGGTAGATCCTGGATAAATTGTGTGCCTTGCTCTGTGAGCTTCTTCTAATATCTTCTTCTTTAGTTCAAGACAATCTGGTACACAAGTTCTTTCTTGGAATAATAACCTTCCATCTGATGCTAGCTAGAAATCAGGTCGTTCCTCCATCTTGCCCTTGATTTCCACTAGTACTGGGTCATTGTCTTGAAGTTCTTGTATTTGAGAGACTAGATCTGGTTGTATCCTCATGTGTGATAGAGTAATACAACTATTCACCTTGTCCATACTTATGTTAAGTTTAGAGAATTACTCTAGCAACTTCCACTCTTGAATCATACAGTTGGCCAACAAGGCCCTAGGCTTTTGACTGAGGGCATCTACTACAGGATAACCCTTTCCAGGATGGTATTGTATAATGAAGTCGAAATCCTTAAGATATTCAAGCCAACGTCTTTGTCTCATGTTTAATTCTTTCTGAGAGAAGAGATACTTGAGACTCATGTGATCGAAGTACACAGTGAACGGTTCTCCATAGAGATAGTGTCTCCAGATCTTTAAAGCAAACACCACCGCGGCCAACCCTAGGTCATGGATTGGGTAGTTCTCCTCATGCTTCTTTAGTTGTCATGCAGAGTAAGCTATAACTCTTCCTTGTTGCATCAAGACACATCTGAGGCCAATGCCAGACGCATTGGTATATACCTCGAATTTCTCTCCGGTCTCGACACGAACCACACAATCGTCTGATCAATCAGATGACGCACCAGGGCTTCTGCGAAGTCCGAATAGATTGTCACTTTGTGATTGGCACACCCATGCACTTAATAAACAAATAAACCCTCAATAAACTGAATAAGAAACACACGAAAAAGGAGCGTGTCGAAAAGTGTGTCGACAAGTCTGGCACTCCCGGTGGGACCAAACTACCCTTCATCACTTCACCGGGATCAGAGGGCTCTACGGCCCCTTCTTGAAATACTAATTGTTTAATTTGTAAATGCAGGTTGCTTTTCAAACAATGACAATGGCAGTCACTTTCGGCCCGCTCGTCGTCGAAAGTCATGTCTGAAATGGATACCTGGCCGTCCCCGTCTGCTTGTGGGCTTCCCTCCCATTGTGGGCTTCCCCAACTTCCTCGGGGTGGCCTTTGTGAACCTGTTGGATGTGGAAGTGTCCGATGATACTGTGATCAACGAGCCCACTCAGGGGGCCATCAAGGCTGCTGCTGGCCGCTCACCAGCCAAGACCACCAAGCATGTCCCGACTGGGGCGTCGAGCTACTTTGTCCATCATGTGCACTCCTCTACTGGCCCGTCCAACCATGGGTATCGCAGGAGGCTCCGTAGGGGCCAGGTGAATGCTGCTCCCTCCAGAGGCCGGGTCTCTAACTCCGGCAAATCAATCATCATCGGTAGCATCCGGGTGCACTTGAACGGATGATGAGCTGAGGTGATTCCCAAACAGAATCATACCAACTGTGCTAGTGCGGAATTCATTCTAGCCATTGGCGAAATAAGACGAGAGAAGACCGAACAAGGCTAAGAGGTCGGGGAACCAGTCGACCCAGTAGTCGGTGAAGGGGAAGCAGGTATAGGTTCCCAAGGGTACCCGAATTACTCCATCAGCTCGAGTAGAGCTGAAAAAAGCCCATCACAAGAGGCGAAGGGGAGAGAACCGAGTTGAGCCAGTAGCCACGGAGCATCGACTAGCATTTTATCCCTTGTTGCCATTGAGGGACGCTCATCACTGATGCCCCCGGCACCACCACAACACCCCCTGACTAGGGCATTCATCCCACCGGCCCTATGATGGAGATAGGGCAACTTCACGCACTCTCCCCACCTCGCATCCACAGGAGGGAGTGAATGAAGTTATGAGGGCTTACTTATATGGCCCGGCAAGCACTCCCCTGGGGCGTCAAAGTGATAGAAATGTATGCCCTGCAAGCTAATCACATGAGATATGATGGTGACATTTCTTGTAATATCTTATTATAGAAGTATTTCTTTCCATAGCACCTATGTAATTGTTTAGTTTAGCATATTAATGTTATTTCTATCTAGTTTCTAACTGTACATCCCGATATTCCGTGTTGGGGCGTGACAGTTGAAGTGCTTGATTAGATTCCTTGATTGAGAAGATGCTCGAGCAACCTAGGATTTCCCTTCCTGGTGAGCTTCTGTTGGTTGAGCTTCATGCATATCGTCCCGTTTGGTGAAATCTTTTCGAGGTAAGCCTTGAAATTGCTATCTTAGTGATGTCTTTGTCCTGTGTCTGCTTAAGTGTGGACAGTATTTCTTCTGAGCCTGACCTTCTCCTTGCTCTACGGTTGCCTGGCTTTGCACTCCATCAAGGTGTTAAGAGCTATTGCGTACCATATTTGTGGTGCCGTGTCCAGCGATCGATGTGTTGTGAAGGCTCATTTATTATTTCAAGACGTGAAGGTAAGCTGAGATTGGCATTTCTCCTTATACTTTGTGGTGATGCTGGTGCCCTCTTTCTTTGTACTTTGGCTTCTTGTGATTGGTTGTTCGTTGGATCAGTACTCATGGCGTGCTATTTATGATTTTCAGGAATTGCGATGGCGCCGTGTGTGTGCTGAGATGCAGATATCGAGGTATTTTTTTGATGCTTGTGTGAGTTGTATGAGTGCACAGCAGAAGCGTAGGGGCTAATAACCTACGGGCCGAGGATCATTGTTGTGAGATTCTCATCGGTCGAGAGGTTCATCTTTCTCGATGTGACTTCATCTTGGCTTTTCGTGCCTTGATGGTGTCTGTTGCCGTGCTGTTGCTAGAGTTATTCTGGTGTTAGCATTGGCATGTGTGAGTATTGGGGAATCTGTGGGCATTCTTGCTGATTGAGTACCCTCTGCTCTGCATTTCTTTCTTGGGTGTTGTGTCCTCGAGGCGTTATCATGGTCTTTGAGATGCATTCCCCGAGACCATTATTTTCTTGTTGTCGTGGGTCTTTTTTTGGTGAGCTGCTCGATGCATGACTCGTCCCCTATAGTCGTGTGTTTATCTGTTATTGTGTCTTGATGTGACCCAGCTTGCAGTTGTGTTCCATGGTTCTGTATTCTGTACCGAGCCGGGATCCTGCAGGTGCTGCCGTTGTTATTTTTTTAGTGCTGCTTCTCTATGATTTTACGTGTCTGTCTTGGCACTGTGTGGACCGTGATCTTGTCGGTTAGCTTTGCTGTACTCTTCTCTTTTGGTAGAGTTAGCTTGTGACTCGATCAGATGTAATATCTGAGTGAGGACTGACTTGTTGTGCTCTTTCCGATCCCCTCATTGTCCATGGATTGTGTCCCCCAATGAGGTCAGTCGTGTTTCCTTTTCCTTCCTGTTAGTTAGTTCTCTAGATATGTCTCATCCGCATCATCCATTCCTTGTGGTTAGTTCGATATTTTTGGGAGAATTCTTGTCGCTTGTTGGTTGTGGCGGGTGTCTTTTATTTTGATGCCCGCTTATCAGTTCTCTCCGTTTCATCTCTACTCCATCTCCATTTCTCGTAGCTGTCGCTTTCGCTCCATCTCCTTTCCATTCTGCCTCCGTGTCGCTTCCACTTGCTCCCTTGCAAAGCAGACATCATGGAGGGGCATCTGTTGACACTCATTTTTAGGCCACAAGTTATGTTATTTCTCTTATTCATCATTTTGATGTCTCAAATTAACCATTATTTGGAGCCTTCCTTGGATGGATTTCAAGTCCATTTGATTGTTCCCTAGCCTTTCAGCCTTGGAGGTCACGATTCCATTGAGCCCTGGGGGTTGATTTCCTCATTTTTGGCCTTTTCTAAACTCCAAGTTGACTTTGGGGCCCATTTAGGTCAACTTCAAATGGCCCATGCCCTTATTTGCTCAAGCTCCATGAAGGCGGTTGGTCGACTGACCACCTCTTGCCTACAAAGTCGTGCATGCACAGGACTCTATCTTCTGTGCACCGAGGCTTCCTTGAGGGGCTGATATCTTCGAGATTGTTCCTCCAACTCAGGTTCAATCCCTCTAGGGCTCTTGTCCTTGATATTATCTCAAGGATTATCTATCAAACTCCCTTTATCTCTGGCTTTATCTCCTAAATTCGAGGGCAAACTTTCTAGGTTTTCTGTATAAGCCTGCCCTGTTTCGCCTGGGCGAAGGGGGGGGGCTCTTCTTCAGTTCGGGGCAAAGCCATGCCATATCGCCGAGTCTTCTCTTTGACCTCAACCTGAAGAGGGAAGTATCAGCTTCATTTTTCACCACTCTGGGATTCCTATCTCTCTTTCTTTTCTTAGTTATTCCTCTCCACTTTTCCAAAATCATCACAGATTTTTGGGTTTTCTGCCTTGTTTCGCCTGCGCGATGGACGGGCATTCTTTGGTTCGGGGCGAGGCCATGTTGCACCGCCATCACGTTTCTTCGACCCCAACCTCTTCAGGGGAGTATTAACTATGTTTTCATCCTATTTGGGTTTCATTTCCTTATCATTTTTCCTATTTCCTATTCCCCTACTTTTCTGGTTTCATCACTCTATTCTGCAACTTCTGCCCTCCAATTTCCTGTGCACCCCTCTCTCTTTCTCTCGTAATTCTCTCCCTCTCCCCACGCGTTTCTCTCTCTCTCTCTCTCTCCCTGTACCACCCCCACCCTCGTCGGAGGGGCGTCGGCGTCGGATGGGGTTTCCCCTCCGGCGCTCTGGCTGTAATTCTTAGAATCAAATTAAGAACGAACAAATAGCTTGTTTAATGACAAAGTCGTGAAGTGGAGTTGCTGGAAGGGAAAGGGCGGAGTAAATATCTTGGTTAATGACAGGGTTACTTTAATCTGCCACCACGTTACCGTATTCGTGGCCACCCGCTCCTCCACTGCACTTAATTTGCCGTAATCACTCCTGCTTGTGACTGCGAAATGCGGACGGCCAACACTGCGCAGTTAACCCCCTGTGGCTTTCCTGATCAGCTGACTTGGCCTTCCTTGTCTTGCCTTTTATGTGTTTGCCGACGTCGCGTGGCGCGGTGGCCGGTCGCCGTTGCCGGCCTCAGCCGACCGGGAGTACTCCATGCTGCTCAACAACATGCAGTTCGTGCACGTCGACGACGTCGCCCCCGCTCACCTGTTCCTGCTCGAGTGCCCGGAGGCCCGGGGGAGGTACATCTGCTCCGCCGCCGACGTTACCACCACCTCGCTGGCGGGTTTCCTGCGCGCCAGGTTCCCCGAGTTCCCCATCCCCGACCAGTAAGCCACCCAGTACATCAGATGAATACTATCCCTGCCGCCCTCTTTATAATTAGGTGTCGTGAGATCGGAGTCATGTGAGAAGACAATAAGGTCCCTTTTGATATCGAGATATTCCTTGTTTTGTACGATCTCGTGCAAGGTGAATCTGTACGTAGATCTTATAATTAACTAATCTCACTGTCTTCTTCTCATTCACATGATCTGCCGTCTTTGTTTATAAAACCAGATTGGTGGGTGGAGAGCAAGAGCCAGCCGTCCACCTGTCGTCGGAGAAGCTGCAGAGCCTGGGATTCGTGTTCGAGCACGGGCAGGAGGCGATTTTCGAGGGGGCTATCCACTGCTGCAAGCAGAAGGGCTTCCTTTAATTAATTCCAGAAGAAGGAGAGGGAAAGAGATCAGTGAGATCGAGATTAGTGCTATATGTCTCCTTCGATCTGCCTCGTCTGGAATCCAATCCGTTTGCTATTTTTTCCTTCTTTCTGTTTTTCGCTTTTTCTCCTCCAATCCTGTATTTCATTTCACCAGCTTTGCACTTTCCTTCCCCTTCTGTTTGACTTTCTTAATTAATAGTTTCATAACTCTCTGATGCATGGGGTGATCCCCATGGCATTTATTTTATCACTTTGATAGTTTAATTTTCTTTCGCACTTAATTGTTAATTATCGTTTAATTAATATTGCACGTTGTAATCCCAATTCGTTATACAACCCCTCGACAAACTTCACTAACCCTTCAAGGGCCTCATCAGCCTCTTGGGTGGCATCCTCAGTTCTTAGTGGCGGTAATCCGATATTATCAGGTTATCGATACTCGGAGCTCTAGGTCGTTACAATTGGTATCAGAGTCAGGTTGAGGATTTGTATAAGGTATTAAAATTGCATAGCGCTTGTCCAGAACAAGTCCATTTGAGCCGTCTATTGCTGGCTTAGGATGCCTTCCGTGTCTACTGATGTGATTTTCGTCGGTGTATGCTTCCTAGGTTCCGATGGTGCATCGTAGAAGGGCGCATGTTTCCCAGGAGGGAAGTTGTACTTCTCCTCCAGTGGTTGTTGTGTTAGTTTATGCCTCTACGCCTGGTCAAGTCCCAGCGGTTCCCGCTCAAGTTGTGGAAGGTTTATCGGGCGTTCAGGCTGGAATGCCTACTGGGGAAGGGTAGGTGAGACCCCAAGGGCATGCTCAGGCTGAATCTACTCAGCTGAATGTGCCAAGTGTGCAGTATCACCTTGTCCCTCAGCCGACAAGGCGGATCCAGCCAGTTTATCTGTCGAGCGTACCTGGAGTTCCTTACATTATTCCTGTCGCCGATGGTACTTCTTCCTCTAAGCCCAAAGGCAAGAAGTTCCGATTCAAGAAATCTAAGAAGGCTCGGACGTCTAAGGATCAGCAAGGCAGGCAACCGATTGCAACTAGAACCTCCTCTCTTGTGTCGGTTAATCTTGGCACACCTCCGACCATGAATACCAAGAGAAAGTTAAGGGAGTGTGAAGAACGGCTTGCCCAACAGTCATCCGCCAATGCTGTTCCATCATCAGTACCTTCTTCTCAGCAGTCTCAGGGACCCACTGTCTGTCAGTCGAGATTATGTTCGAGATGTGGTGGTAGCCATCTGGGCGTGCCATGTTTCTTGCCGGTAATCTATTTTCTCTGTGATCAGCCGAGTCACGTTGTCTGAGACTGTCCGTTAAGGCTGAGACCAGTGTAGTTCTCGTTGTTTACCCAGCCGCAGCAGTCTCAGTTCCAACTTTTGCCACCACAACCTCAGTAAGACTCACTAGTGTCTCAGCTTCCCTATGCTAAGCAGTGACGTCTTATATTATAGATGGTGCGATTCTACTCTTCGATTGGTTAATTTATGTTTTTTTGTCTCAGTTGTTTGGGTTATAAAAATCTAAAAAATACTTGTCTTTTGTTCGTTTCTATTTATTTGTCTTGAGGACGGATATGTGACCTGTTTGCTAAGTGTGCAAGTTACAGGTGTTTGAGCTTCCTTACTATTTCTGTCTCCTGTTCACCTCATCTTTTAAGTCTGTTCTCTTCTTCAATCCATTCCCTCGATCTATGCTAGAGCTTCTGTCCTTCTCAGTTTTACTTACTTCATTTCATCATATTTCTATGAGAGGGCATTGCCTCATGATTTTGGACCTACAGTTTTGCTTCATCTGATCCTGGGTTTGATTGAAGGGCGTATTTGTCATACGTGTCTTTTGTCACACATGTGCCGTTGTCCCCCATGGTTGTTATCCCACGTGTTGTCTTGTGTCATCTATGTCATCACACATGTTATCTGTTGCCCCCGTAATTGTCGTCCCATGTGTTGTCACACATGTGCTGTTGTCCCCCGTGGTCATTATCTCACATGTTATTTTTTTCCTTCTGTGTTGTTGTCCCTCCGTGTCGTGTTGTCCCGCATGCGTCATGTTGTCCCACCATATCTTTGTCCCACCGCGTGTGCTGTCCCACCGCGTTGTGTTGCCTTGTCCCACCGTATTTTTCAATCACACTCACGCTTGTTGTTTATTCATGTGATGTCTTGCATATATGGTTGTGTTTCGTTCATCTTCGTTATGTTATGTTATGTTATGTTATCTTCCATTCGTTTTGTGGCTATGTTCATGTTGTTATGTGGTTGTCTTACATGAAAACCCATAAAAATTAGGAAATTGAAAATAGAAAAAATGCCATTTCACTTGGCAGGTAAGTCAGGTATGGCTTTCTGTCCCTTGCTCATTGTTGCATTACTATATGGTACTTACACTATTATAGCCTCTCAAGGACCGGCTGGTTGTCCGTGTGTTCTGGGATTTGATGTTCCCCTTTAAAAAAAATGATGATGATGTAGGAGCATACGATTAATCATTGGAAAGGCCGCTTGGTTGAGTCGGGTGGGGGACGATGGACTCTGTCTCGCACGCCGTGGTTGCAAGAAGACTCTTGACCTCGTCTTGGCTCGATCTAGTAATATTATCCTTGAGTACTTTCTATTTTATGCTTTCTTTACATTCGTTTTGATGATTTTTTTATTTTAGCCCAGCATACATCATGTCATTTTGAGCATTCATGTCTCGGATCCTCTCAAGGTTTCTCCTCAATGGTTAATAGCACTTCAGCTCTCTTGAATAAGTGATCCTCATTCCACTTTGAATTTGAACAACTTCCAATAGAGAAATTCTCAGAGCAATGTTCTTGCCCTTCTTATCACTTCCTTCACCATTTCTTTTAAAATTCATTTCACAAGTCATTAGGGATCCCATAAACTCAGTGATTATCATTTTTGACAGATCCCTAGACTCCACTATTACAATGGCCTTAGTGTACCATGAGGGGGTTAATGACCTAAGGATTTTTCTGACAATATCTCCTTCTGAAACTTGTTTCCCAAGCCCCTTAAGATTATTTGTAATCAACGACAGCCTGGCATACATTTCTGTAATAGTCTCCTCTGATTTCATTTTGAACAATTCATATTCAGAGGTGAGCATGTTTACCTTGGTGGCCTTGACTTGGGATGTATCTTCGTAGATTAGCTCTAGTTCATCTCACATCTACTCGGCTGTCTTGCAGCCTGAGATCTAGGCATACTCATCTGGATGAACTATGCATTGAATGATGTTCAGGGCTGACTAGTTAACAGTTGGGAGTCTGATGTGATCTTTTGTCCACACATCTTCATTTGGTGGGAGGTCATACGGTCCTGTGGTGATCACTCTCCAGAGTTCATGGCTCTGCGCTCTCAGAAATACCTCCATCATGTTTTTTTAGTAAAAATAATTATTACCATCAAAGAATGGAGGGAGACTAATATACTGTCCCTCAGCCATGAAACTACGAGGGGTGCTAGATCCAGGTTTACCCTGGTTGTTGGATCACATGTTGGGTAACCTACTTGGATACTAATTGATAGTTCACGCGGAAGGTGAGCTAGAAGGGGGGTGTTGAATAGATCACCCCCAAATCAAAATAATTTGACAAACGCGACTTATATAATCCCGAAACGTAGAGATCAAACAATAGTGGTGCTAGGACCGAAGTTTAGAAATAAGATGAACAAATCACACAATGGAGACAGATGACCTTTTTAAGGTGGTTTGATTGCGATCTGCAATCTACGTCCACCCCTTACTCCACTAGAGTAAGGCTTCCTTGCACTAAGTAGAAAGAACTGTAGACTCAGTTTGCTAACAACCGCTGCCTAACAGCATGCCTAGAGGAACACTCTCCTTGGTCTTCTGAAGATTAGAAGAAAACACTGGAGGTCCAACCACCCTTCCTTCACTATCAGCTAAGGGAACCCCGTGAATTACTCCCAGCAATTCACGAACTAGAGGATCGTTCCTCTCATCCTCCAAACACGATGAAGGGTAAACCGGAGAACCTCTCCCTTCCTCTAAGTGAACTTAGAGGGGAACAAAGTAGTATTAAAGGAATGAATGACACCTTCATATCTCTTATCCCTAAGAAGGAGGGGGCAGATTCCTTGGAGCAATACAGGCCAATATCACTCTGCAATTTTATTTATAAAATCATATCCAAAGTGATAGCAAATAGAACTCAGAAAGTTCTTCCAAAGCTCAACAATAACAGCTAGTCTGCATTTATAAAGGGGAGAAGCATCCATCATAATGTGCTATTGGCCAATGACATAATCAGAAATTTGCATTCTAAATCCAAAGGTAAGTTCATTTGTATGAAAGTTGATCTTAGAAAAGCTTTTGATTCTGTCAACAGAAGTTATCTGTATTATCTGATGAAAAAAATGAGCTTTCCAAACACCTGCATAAAATGGATATCCAACTGTATAGAGAGCCCTACATTTTCTGTTTTCCTGAATGGCACACCACAGGGTTTCTTTAACAGCCACAATGGGATACGACAAAGAGATCCCTTATCACCTTATCTATTCACAATTGTAATGTAGGGGTTTACATCCATGATGGAGGTGGAAGTTCTGAAAGTCAATATTCGAAGTCCCACAGCAGGCATTTTGCAGGTGTCTCATATGACCTTTGTAGATGATTTGATCCTCTTCCTGAATGATGATCCAGAGACCATCAATCATGCTGGGCCTTTGCTTCATCGATTTGCTAGCATGTCCGGGTTAAAACTTAACTCTAAAAAGAGTAAAGATTACTTAGGAGGCTATGTATAGAACCAATCTATGGTAATCAGTTAGCTGGGAGTCAGTGAAGGAGAGCTTCCAGTACCATATCTTGGACTTCCATTGCTTTCCAAATCCATCAAGAAGGGTAATTGCATTCCAATTGTAGAGAAGATTAAAAGAAGGATTGACTCTTGGAAGAACATGATGCTCTCAAGATCAGGTCGACTAGAATTGGTGAGATCTGTCCTTTCATCTTACTCTATCGATTGGGCAGCTACCTTCATTCTTCCTGTAGGATTAATAGATGAAATTGACAGAATATTGAGAAACTTCTATTTGAGAGGACACTCTTCCAAGCCAGCAATGCATACGGTTTCCTAGAACTAGATATGCAAGCCTAAATCGGAGGGGGACTGGGTCTTAAAAATATGAGAGAATGGAATCAAGCATGTATGGGTAAATTGCTTTGGGATATCCTTCAAAAAAAGTAATCCTTATGGTATGCTTGGGTCAAGAATAAATATTTAGATAGTAAGAATATATGGGTGTTGGCACCTACTTATTTTCTCTAATTAATTGAGGATTGAGTATAGGGATAGCATGAAACACGATAATTTGTCTTCTTGACCCGAACATAAATAAAACTTTATCAAGCCAAATTAAGAGAATTAGGGCAAAAATGGAGTTTCATTTAACTAGGCCTTAAATCACCCAAATTCGAGCCCAAATGTCGACCGGTTGAGCACAAACCAGGCCCATTCGATCAGCCTTGGTGAGTAGCCCATTTCCCCTCTCTTTCCCCCACTGAAACCCTAACCCTAGGAGTCTAATTTTGAGAGAGAAGGTGGCACGATGTGGTCAACATGCGAATCCCACTCGTGGAGAGTTTTTGGGCTCTATCCGGGCCTATCTTTCATTCCCAAATCCAATTAACTCTATAAAACTAGCCCTAACCCGACCTAGAACCTCCATTTGCTGTGGCAGCTGGCGAGGAGCTCATTCAAAGGAGGATTCGACGAGGAGACAGAGAGTGAGTTCGTGCGACTCCCGTGTGTCTTCGTCCCCTTCTTCCTTTGATTAAGGTAGGTGATTGTGGACTAAACCCTAAGAATAATACATCAACGGAAGCGTCTTCGAGTCCTCTTTCCATCGTAGTAAAAGCCCCAATCATTATTGAGTATAATGCATGTATTGTCCTTTTTAGTCGGAGCATGTTAATTAGGGCACCGGTTTTGTTACCCCTCTCTATATCGATTGAATGTTAAGATTAGCAGGCTTAAATATCAAAGTGATCATGCTATCTTGTGTAACTTTATGTCCTCTTTCTATTAGTATAATTTTACCCAATTTTTATGCACTATACTGCACGTATTCCTTGTCGCAACCGAGGTCTATCGGTGTTCACCGGAGACCGAAAATGATGAATTGGTTGTGGTCCTAATAGGAACCGCCTATGACCCTGGCGGCCCCGCGATAGACTGCAAGGTCTGGAGTTGCGGCCCACCTGACCATTTTTCTCGTTTAGCACGTTTAAACCCCATTGCACCCTGGCGGCCCCGTGATAGACCGCAAGGTCCATGGTTGCGGCTAGGTTCTGACCGCCTGGGACCCTAGCGACCGTGCGACAGACCGCCTAACGCGTGTTTGGATTTGAATCCTCGCACCTCTAAGCGGCCTTCTGATGAACTGCCAATCCCTGCTTAGCGGCTCTGGGCAGACCATTTTTGGTGCGCAGTCATACTTAGTTACATATTGTAAAAAAATATGTTAATTTTATTAGATTGTATGTGTAGGGTAGAAACACACTAAAACAAATGGATTATATAGAACAGTAATGTCTGATTTAAGTATGATCATCTCCACTTATACAATGTTCATTGTTCCTAAGAAAGAAAGAGAGAAGAGAAGCCAAGAGAGGAGAGCAGCCCTCCTCACGTCCAGATTGTGCCTAAGAAGAGGCCAAATTGGACTTGTGTCCTGATCTTCCAAAGAGCTTCAAGTGTGATCTTTGAAGCCCCCGTTTGGCTATCTCTATCTCATCATACATCTCTTTGCTTCAATCTTCATATCTGTAAACTCCTATTTGGTTCACTGCACTTGCAGTATTTCTCTTGTTTGTTTTTGTTTTGGTTCTGGTTCCCTTGTTCCTTCGATTCCCTGCATAGGGATAGGGTTCCCTCTGTGGTCTTAGAGGAAGGGATAAGCATTCTTCTCTAGGTTCCCTCTGGGTTTTCAGAGGAAGAGAGGATCTGATCCTCTAGGCCTGTTAGCAGCGGGGTGCTATTTCACGTGTCATTCTGTGGTTATAGAAGAAGGGAGGCTTGGGCTCCTTCGGTCACTACCGCTGGTAGTGGGTCTGGTTTTGGGGACTCAAGATTAAGGTGAGGGATTTGTCTCCCTCAGGTCAAGCTGTCAGTCAGCGTCTGTAGTGGAGGTTCTCTACGGTTCTTGCTTCTGCAAGGGTAATCCTCACTGGGTTTGGTGAGGGGTGGACGTAGGTTGCGGGTTTACAACCGAGCCACCTTAAAAATTCCTGTGTTATGGGGTGTGAATTTTATGCAATTGCTCCTTATCCTCTATCTCCATTCACAAGTTGGTGTGTTGGTTTTAGCAAATGCAATACTGATTATGTTTGTCGCAAACTTTACTGATCGACAGTAAGTGTTTTATCTTGACACCCCTTGCTATCATAACTACACCTGCATCTCCTCAGTTGCCTGCTACATTCTTGCTCTCAGGCACTAGGGAGTTCATTCCAAGTAAAAGGGAGTCATATATTTCTTACACACAATCTTCTCTCTTATGCCTTCATCTTCATAAGCCTCTTGGTAGCTTGCTGCGCTCTTGCACACTACCGCCACGGTGTTTTCCTTAACAAGGAGAATTAACTTTCATTTTAAGTCATTCCTATTTAATTCTATTGCGCATTGTGTCTAAGTGTTTTTATTAGAGTGGCTCATGTGATTGATCTCTAAGAGCTTTAATTGGGTAAAGTTCGTGCAAGGATCTATTCAACCCCCCCTTCTAGATCCTATTGCACCTCTCGCGACCCAACAATAGCCACAACTTCAGACAGTTCGGGAGGCTATTCAAGGAAAGGTTCACTGGCTATGGCCCTCCAAGGTCGATCGCAAGGCCGTTGGCACTAAAGCAGGCACAAGGGGAAAAGCTGTGGGCTTGCATCAACCGATTTAAGTCAGAAGCCCTGCGCATCCCCTTCCTGGATGTCGCCTCAGCCATCATCGCACTGACCGGAGGCCCCCGAGATGAGAACCTCCGGTGAGAACTGGTGCTCCACCCTCCCTCCTCTCTCACTGATCTAGTGACCCATGCTCTATGCCATGCAGAGTGCAAAGAAGTCCTCAACGCATGCCGAGACCCAGCAAGCCAAGGGCAAGAAGGAGATAAGAAATGACCGTTCGAGCAAGCCTCTAGCCAAGGAAAAAGAAGAAACTGATATGGGGACTACAAGGAACCTCCATGGAAGTTTGAGTGGTACACTCCTCAGTCCACTCCTGTCTACAAGATCTTCCAAGAAATCAAGGACTCGGGCCTCCTTTGCCGACTTGAACCTATGAAGGCTAACCCTCGAAGCCGTAGCCGCCGCAAGCACTGTCAGTTCCACAACGACCACAGCCACGACACTGGGGATTGTCAGCATCTCAAGGATGAGATTGAGAGTCTTATCCGCCAAGGTCACCTTTCCCAGTACACAGTCGAGCGGCAAGAAGATCGTTGAGTCCCTCCAGAAGACATCATCAACTGCCCCCATGGGGTCCAAATTAATGTCATTTCAGGGGTGATCCACCTCAAGAGGGGACAGTAGCCGAGAAAGGAAGTGTCACGGTGAACCAGCCTCTCAGGCTTTCGAGCCCCCTAAAGCTCCACCAGTGAATGACCAGCAGTCCTTGCTATTCTCCGACCAAGACTTGGAAGGGGTAGCCACCCCACATGACGACGCCCTTGTAATCTCGGTTACTATAAACCATTGTAATGCATATAGGATACTAGTGGACAATGGGAGTGCCCCAGATGTTTTGGCATACGAATGCTTCTTGAAAATTTGTGAAAACCTATCTAGACTATGCCCGATTCGAACCTCCCTCTGTGGGTTCAATGGCCAGGAAACTTATCCCGAGGGAGCCCTGAGCCTGCCAGTTACTCTCGGTACCCCTCCTAAAATTGTCACATTTTTGGCAATCTTCATGGTGATAAAAGAGATGTCAGCCTATAATGCCATCTTCGGCCGAGGTATTATTGACCAAATGATGTGGCACGACGATGAGACTCAAGGTGTGGACGCATTCCTTGGACTTCTACTAGACGACGCGACTAGAGGATCGACTAGACCAGCAACTACACGACCAAGTCATCACCTAACGTTATTCCCAAAGGGACAAAGATGACCCGAAATAAGAAGCACTTGCTCACGGTTGTCCCCGATGAGGGAAACGAGTTGATCTACACGATTGAGAAATCGGCATTGAGTCTTGGGTGGTCGGCTCACTTTCATGCTCGGAATGAGTCATGGGACAGGTCTCACACTCACAACTCACAGCGGTGATCAACTACAGCGATCTAGGTGCCTAACATGCTCACAAGTAGCGGCATCAAGAGCCTATACTAGAAAAGCGAGTAACTAAAGTGGGGGTGCGGGTGTACCTCCACGCACCGGGCGTGGGGAAGACGATCTCGGCCAAGCCCGTACTCCCAGTACAGTAATGAATAATTATTACAAAGGTGATGATTTCTATCCAATCCACGCAGAGAGGTAAAGGGCTACACACGGGACCCAGGAGTAACGTGTTCGGCTTGACGGGTAGCACTCGGGGCCGCTTTGACGGTGGCACGTGCTAGTACTCATGGGGCCCACGTCCTGGTTGGCGGATCGGGGACGCAGAAGGCTACTGCTGCATCGGAGACTCCTGGTTGGGTGGTCCCGGGGGTGGGAGCGTGCTAGTTGGCCTCGCAGAAGGCGAGGAGGCCGCCTCGGGATTGGTCGTCGGGTGCCGTCCATGGACCAGAACCACTATTCTGCTGCACGTAACCTGGTGAGAATTATTACTGCAATCAGTGCCGACATTGGATCGAGACGGGGTCAGTGGCGTTGGAAAGCCTTTTCAAAATACTACCACCCCAAGCTGAGAAAGGAACTTTGAATATTCTGTGCTGGCCATGGTTGAATTTAGAATCTTCTGATTCTCAGATCTGGGACTGACAGGGCTGACAGTGAAGTTTCCTGAGAACTGACGTTGACCATATAGTAGATGGCGGATCTGGGTGTTGCACTCTTCATGAAACTTGTGGGGCTTGAAGTAAGGAAAAGAGACTATTTTTTGTAAGGGATTTTATGGAGGTTTCGATTTTTTGGAGATTTTATACTGGACATGGGTCGGGTCTGGAAAGCTTGGGATAAATAGAAAATGGGAGATTGCAGGAATTCCTTAATGGGCTTAGGCCCCAGTATATTACCCAACTAGCTCCACTAGACATTCAGGTTTATTCCGAGATGGTGCGCTGAGCACAGTTATTAGAAGATGCCACGGAATTATCCAGTAAGATCCGTGGACGGGAGAAGAATAAGTCAGGATAGAGTGATTACAAGCCAAGCTTCACCAACAAGAAGAGATCAGGTAGTGGGGGCGAGTCTTCCCAAGACAAGAAGCCCAAGAAGACATCCAAGCTGTTCGCCATCACCACCACTTCCAACGTGGTGTGTAAGCATTGTGATAAAGCTGCATATAAGGCAGAAGAATGCTGGTGAAAATTGGGAGCCTGTCTCCGTTGCGGGAGTTGGGATCACCGCATCCCAGATTGCCTAATGATGAAGGAATCACCAGGAGAAGGAAAAGACCCGGTGACAAGGAATGCACGCCTCCACGCTGTAATGGAAGCGGAACCAGATAGTGAAGGCGGACTAGTGGAAGGTACATTAACCGTTTGTTTAAAGTCTACTTATGTTCTATTTGATACTGGAACATCGTATTCCTTTATTTCTAATAAGTTTATAGATCCACTGCCAAATGAACCGGAGTGGATAAATCTGGTTATTGAAACCCCTCTTGACAAGGAGTCAACTATTTCACATCATTATCTTGATTGTGAAGTATTAGTGGAGGGAAAGAATCTCCCTATCAATTTAATCAGTCTAGACTTAAAGGAGTATGATGTTATCCTAGGAGCTGATTGGTTATCTAAATACCAGGCAATAGTAGATTGCCGGAATAGCAAGATTATTTTTAAGGAACTTCCAGAATTAGTCTTCACTCCCCCAAAGAAGCAAACCAGGACACCACTTATCTCAGCCCTCCGAGCTAGCAAAATGATAAGGAAGGGATGTGTATCGTTCCTTGCCTTTGTAACACTTAAAGAGACTAAGGAAAATAAGTTGGAAGACATTCCAGTTGTGAAGGAATTTTCGGATGTATTCCCAGAAGATTTACCTGGATTACCCCCGGAAAGAGAAGTGGCATTCACCATCGATCTAATCCCTAGTGCTGGTCTAGTTTCTAAGGCACCATATAGAATGTCCCCTACCAAACTTAAGGAATTAAAGGAACAGTTAATGGAGTTAATTAGAAAGGGGTTAATCAGGCCAAGTACTTTCCCGTGTGGAGTACCAGTGTTATTTGTCAAGAAGAAGGATGGATCCATGAGGTTATGCATCGTCTATCGATAGTTGAATCATCTTACCATCAAGAACAAGTATCCACTGCC
>JANBPO010006081.1:0-22424 GCA_024336825.1 Amorphophallus titanum
TCCCTCTCTCCTCTCGTTTCTCTCCCTCTCTTCTCCAGGCGGCCGACGGAGCTAGAGGCAGGTGAGGTGGAGGCTACGTGGGACGACGAGCGGCGAGGATGGAGTGAGGAACGAGGTGGTGGTGTGGCGAGGCTAGTTCGCAAGCCCAGCAGCGGTTCGAGGCTCATTTTCACATGGATTCGGCATCTTCGGTGCGGGAAATCGTCAGTGAAGGTGGGGGGATGGATCCTTGGACCATCCTTTTCATTTTCTCACATTTTATAGGCTGAGGTGAGGGCGAGTGTGGGTTTTGTTCGTACCGGGGTTAGAAAGCATGATTTTGGGGTGAGCGACGGATTCATCATTTTGATCGTGTTTTTGGGGTTTGCATGGACCCACTCGATAGTTTAGAGGGTGGGCAATAGTTCCCCCATGTTTTTCCCATCACCCGGGGTGATTGGCACATGGCTTCAAGCCCCTTGGGTGGGGTTTTGAGGTTGTGTCACCAGAATCGGTCGACCGGCATAATGGGTTTAGTTGACCGGTTGGGCGTTCGCCACCGGAGGGCAAACTGCCCTAGTTCGGTCGACTAACCAAGACTGCCTATAGTAGGGTTGCAAGCTAGGTCGACCGACCCTGTGGGTCTAGTCGATTGGCCCCCTTAGGCCGACCGACCCCAGCGGCAAGGCTGACCAAAATGCTATTCCTTCACTTGTTTGGCCTTTGGTCGACCCGGTTAAGACCCATTAGTTGACCTTTGGCACCATGGATGTCTCGGACATCTTGTGGGGACCAGATTCGTGATTTTAGGTGTCCGAAAGAATCATTATATATTGATTAGTGTGTCTGTGTGGTTTAGAGGGTCCGGGTGACCCGTGTGCTCTGGGCTTCTTCATATGCTAGATTGAGTCACTGTACACTCTTGTACGGACAGAGGAGTGTTCCTACTCTGCGTTAGTGTCATTGGAAAGGTGTTTCCATGTGGACCATGCGTATGGCCAATGACCGAGAGTTCCTTGACCCAGCCTAGGGCTGGGGGATTCTTAGTCTCCCTTGGAAAGGGAATGAACCTGGTGGTCGTGAGCCACCTCGTAAATCCTTTTGACCATAGTTTCTAACTCTTGGACTAGGGTGATTTGACGACATGGTGCCATATTTTACAATAGTCTTGGCTTAAGGCACGTGACTCAAGGATCATTGATTAGCAGGTCTAGCTAGCCATCTAGAGTCTGGTGGCATCGCGCCACCTGGTACTTTGTGATCCTTGCAATGGGTGTGTGCGTAGTCATTGGTACTTCAATGTTTCCTCTCTACGGAGAGTGTCCACATTCAGTGACCCCCCACTAGTCATAACTTACCTGGTCACGCGTATGCTGACCCACTTGGGAGTGGTGGAGAGCTAGACTGGAGACAGACGATTTTAGGCTGGTTGCTGGAGGGCCTTGTGGACGTATAAAATCGTACGTCCCCACGTCCCGACCAATCTAACAGCAACAACAGTTTCGACCGAAGAGATCATGGAGAGTATGTCCAACCCGGACCATCCGAACAAGCAGACATGCTGACGTGGAGTCATCTCTGGAATCACGACAGCGAAGAGAAACTAACCCCTGGGGAAGCTCACCACTAGTGGGCCCCCGAAGAGAATCAAGTGGATCGTCAATCAGGTGCCAAACGGGCCCAGATTCACTCCAAAAACACGCCCCTGTGCCCCTTCAATGGCACGCCCTCGCGCAGCGCTCACCGGCACGCCCCCTGGCCGTTCGCCGGCACACTCCTGCGTCGTCCTCAGCGGCACGCTCCTGCGAGCCCTTCGCCGGCATGCTCCTGCAAGCCCCTTTAGCGGCACACCCACCAGCTTCCTCAACGGCACGCTGTTGTGCCTTCTTCAATGACACATTCAAGTGTCCTTCTACGACACACCCTTGTGCCCACTTCAGCGGCACGGTCTACTTCTTCAACGGTATGCCCTGTGCCCCTCAATGGCACACTCATGTGCCCTTTAAAGAGAGCTTTGCATAGCCTTCAACAGCACACCATCGAGTGCCCTTCAATGGCACACCATCAAGTGCCCTCCAACGGCACGCTTCAGCTGCCCCTTCAGCGGCACAGCTTCAAACGCCCTCCAACGGCACAACACATCGCCCCCTTTAGCCGCACAGCTTCAAATGCCCTTCAGCGGTGCACCACAAAGGCCTTCAACGGTACAACCCAATAGCCCTTTCAGCGGCACAACCCGAAGCTCTAGCGGCACGGTCAAACCGGCGGCGCGTCTGACAGAGCGGATCTCACGCCACGTCCTACGAGATCTTTGAAGCGCAGTGACCCATCCAAAGTGTCAAACGGAGAGCTAGCCACGCTACCTACTCCCCCTACCACCAAGGACACCAAGGTCAAATCTGCATTAATGGCCCACGTTCCCGCCTCCGTCGGGTGCGCTCGAAGACTCCCGCCGCTGGAAGTATAAAACGCTCTCCTCCGCCGGCGAACAAGATGGACGCAGACACACACAAAAAAAACGCAGAGAGCATAGGAACAAGCCAGAAAAGAAGAGAAGAAGAAGAGAAAGGGGAGAAGAAGGAAGCTCGGCCATGGGGTTCCCCTCCGACGACCATCCAAAAGAGCGTAAGAGAGAGGGAGAGAGATGTAGCGGGGGAGACGGGGGTAAGCAGGAAGTAGTCATCCCTGCTCGACCTCCAGCGCTCCTACCTTTCCTTTCTTGTCTTTCCTTCATCCTTCTTCTCCTTCCAACCACTTGTATCCTCCTCCCCCCCTGGTTTTGAAGCATGCATGGCCGGTCACGGCCCTTGTCTTTTTATAAGCAAGTTTCCCTTCTTGTGGTCCCCCTCACCGTCTCTGGTTGTTCGGGTTCTCAAAAATGTTTCACGGCTTCCTCCATCCCTTCCTCGATGTTCTCCCCCCTTCCGTAGCCTAAGCCCTCTCCAGCCATCCAGGAACACTACACTACATGCTGGCCCTCAGTCCAACTTCTCCAGCCTTCCAATGACGTACCCCTCCTCCTCTTGAGTGCCTTCCAGCGGCACACACATTACATGCACTTTCAATGGCATGCCCCTGGCTCACCCGCTCGCCGACACGGCCTCCTTGCCCTCTTGGCCGGCACACCCTCAGCCCTACCCCGTAGCGGTACGTCCTCAGCCACCCTTTCATTGGCATGCCCCTGGTTTGCCCGCTCGTCGGCATGGCCCCCTTTGCCCCTCGCCCAGTACACCCTATGCCCCTCGGCCCCTTCGCCGGCACGCCCGCTGGCCGGTGCACCCTCAACGCCTCAGGGCCTCCCCGCCACAGTCCTTTTGGTTAGCCCTTCACCGGCACACCAGCCCTTGTTCCTCACCTTCAGTGTCCATAGCTAGTCTTGGAGTTCACCCCCACCGCTACTCCCTCCGAGTTTTTCGAGTTCTGTCCAAGGTGTTACCATCTTCGGACGCCCACCTCCAATGGTCGGGTTCCGCCACTCCATGTGGGCGCGTTCCCCGTATCTCCCTTACGTCTTGGGTCAAGGGGAGGTGCTGCCAAATTTTTGCCAAGGATTGTAATACGTTGAAGAGCCAAGGGGCACCACCACCAGGGAAATTAAGGTGGAAACAAGCAGACAGGGGAAACTGCACCAAAACCTGGGAAGGAAGAAGGTACGAAGAAGGTAGCGGAAAACGTAAGGAAGACGGGCGAAGGAAAGCCACTTACAGGCGACAATTTTGATTCCAAAGAAACAGTAGACTTATGTGAATTAAGGTATATAATATTGTTGGGGGGGTGGATGTATTTTGTTCAACTAATTAATAACGACAGTGTTAACAGCGGGTTTTAAGAGCACAGTCAAATTAAGGAATAAGTACTGTTGCAAAAAGCTTAAAAGAGCTCCTTTTATTAATTAAAACCACATGCGGGGCACTGATTAATGGCTGGCACAAAGATACGAACCTCGAAGAAAAAGGAGCCGTGAGCAGTAAGTTTATTAACGTCCTAGTAGATGTCGTCTTGCCGGGTCACAGTCGTGCCATCCGACCGGTCTTCCCCCCCTGCCAGCAAGAAAACAAAGGAAGCTTAGAACGAGAAAAGGTCCTCTCAAAAGCAAAATAAGACGAACGCAATGGGGACGGCCTGCCCGGTTTGAGTTTTTTTCCGGGCAGGTGGCGGCCCCGGGGGGGCCGCTTGTTTAACCGGCCGTATACGAGGGGCGGCGTACGTCGGCAGCAACAACTGCCACTCCCTTACTGTTAAGCTTCCCTCCCGCGCTTATCATCCATCCCTCAAACTAGGGAAGGGCGTCCACGGGGAAAGCAAAAGATCTCGATCGAACAGGGAACGGGAGGTTAATTGCCCCTCGATCGGCTCGCGGCGAGGAGGCTTTAACCTCCTTTCATAACGAACGAGGGGCGGCTCACTTAATTAATTAATTAAGGCATTGCCAAGGGATTGAGAATGTAATAACGATGTTCGGGCACGATTTGGTGCCGTGCCGTTCCGTTCCTCAATGTACCTCCCCCTTAATTTCTTGGCCACTAATTGTGTGAAATTTGAAAGCGTCATTAATTACTCTCTTTTGAGAAATCTTAATTAAAGATGTCGAACTTACTTTTTGTCACCTTATTTATTTCTTTTTTTCTCGACATTAAATGGATCGGGTGATGTGAAAAGTCGCACGGACATCTAACCATTGTTATCAGAATTGGATTAGTCGATCGGACCAGTTCGATCGTGAATCGTTCCAAAAATTGATTCGGTCAAATGATAAAAAATTATCTAAATCGTAGTTCAACCGTTGAACCGACCCAAATCAATTCGACAACCTATTCACCCGCCAAAAAAAATATTCAAAAATGATTCGACCCGTAACTTGCTTTATTCAGTTAACTTTCAGTCTTTGGACAACAAAAATTGATTTCCTTGTTCGTTCGACTTTGAAACCAAGTCAAATTTTAGTTTCAAATCAAATACTATCAAATTAATTAAGTAGATTCAGTGTGTTTGTTTTTTGGGTTTGAATTTGGAGAGGTAAAAAAAAGTTTCTCAGAGCTCGTACCACACTTTTAAGATTTGTTTGATCGGGAAAGGATGTCTGGCCACCCGTGGAAGCCTGCAAACACTAGAAAGATAGCGTCAGAAAGAGCCCTAGACGTTATTGCAAGAGACAACCCTTCAATATTTAAGTCATGATCGTGGCAAGGAGAGAAACAGCAATAGATGAATAGAACGAGGGGGCGTGACAGTAAAATGATCAAGCCTAAGGCCGGAGTGGAGTCTCTTGAGGTACTTGCCGCGTCCAGTGAGTGCTCGAAGACGTGCTCGCCTGGCATGAGACGTGCTTGGAAGCTGGCCCCTTCTAGTATCTCTCCTCTTTCTCTGTGTGCCTGGGTGTCTCCCTATGAGTCTGTCCTCTTGCGTGTATGCCTCTCTCTCTCTCTCTCTCTCTCTACGTGCGCGCGCGCGCGTGAGTGTGTCAGTGTCCCTTTGTCATCTGATCGGATGTCCATTTATACGGGTTGTCCTGGCAGGGGAGGTCTATCCCTTAGCAGGGAAAGAAGTGAGTCATGGAGTAACACCTCCACGATCGTGGAGAGTTTTTCGTTGTGCGTCCATTTATCCGAGTAGTACAATCTTGGGGTGAGTCTCATGGTGCTCTAGTCGCGAGCTCGTCCCTGCTGAAGTAGAGGCCGGTAAAGGCGGGAGTAACTTTTGGGAGTTACGTTCAGTCACCGGAGAATTCTCTGATGCCCGAGATGCCCATGTCGAAACTCTTGATGGGCTAGTGAATCTCCTACGCACCTTTGTCGAGCCACCGAGTGTGGGCCGCTGGCTGTCAGACGGTTCACTTTGCATCCAACGGGGCCTGTGCCGATACAGGCCTGGCATTAGTGGGCCGCATTGGGCCAGGTAAATTTTACCATCCTTAGAATTGAATAGTAAAAGCTTCTTGTAAGAGGTGTTCTTTTGCATCATGAGCGAGAGGATTTAAATTTAGTTTCTAATTTTAATTTTGTAAGCCTAAAAATTGTGTTCTCAGTCTTGTATTATATTTTTACGATTTATTTGATGGGGAAGAGCATCTGACTATCCCGATGAAATCTGCAAACACTAAACAGAGTGTCAGAAAGCATCCTAGGAATGGTGTTGGCACTGTGCGAGATGGTTTTGCTCTCGTCAGGATGTGACGGGATGCTCTTTTTGTCATGGTGTTTGTCTTGGTTATGTTGTACTTGGCAGAGTTCGTCGGCAGGCGTGAATCTGCAGTGCACTGTTCGAGGCTTCTTTTTCCGTGGCATTTCTAGGTGGCTGATTTGTTTTATTGTTGGTGACGGCCATGCATGTTCTCCCGTGGAGATTAATGTCATTTTGGCCTTCCCAGCTTGCGATTTGATCAGCTCCTGGGGTGTTGAGGTTGTGTCGAGGTGGTCGATTAGATGCCTTAATTGAGAGAATGCTCAGGCGAACCTAGGATTTTCCCTTCCTGGTGAGCTACCATTAGTGAGCTTGATTCTTCTTATCCTATTTGGTGGAGTCTTTTTCGAGGTAAGCCTTAGAAATGCTATCTTGGTGAGACCTTTGTCCTGTGTCTGCTTAAGTGTGGACTGTGTTAGTTCTGAGCCTGATCTGCTCCTTATTCGACGGTTGCTTGGCTTTGGACCCAATTTTGTGTTAGGAGTCGTTGTGCACCGTGTTCGTCGTGCCGTGTCTGGCGGCTGATGTGTTGTGAGGGTTCAGTAATTGTTTCAGGACGTAAGGATAAGCTGAGATTAGCGTTTCTTTGCGCTTTGTGCTGAAGCTGGCGCTCTTCCTGGTGTGCACTTAGGCGACTTGTGATCGGTTATTAGCAGGATCGGTGCTCATGGCGTATTATATTATAGTTTCATTTATTGTAATGGCGCTGAGTGTATGCTGAGATGCAGATATCGAGGTATTTCTAATGCCTGTGTGTGTTGTATGGGTGCGCAGTGGAAGTGTGTGGGCTGGTAACCCACGGGTCGAGGATCGTTGGTTGGAAGATTCTGGCCGATCGAGAGAATTGTTTCCTCGATGTGACTTCATCTTTGCCATATGTGCCTTGATGTTGTTGATTGCCGTGCTGTTGTTGGAAGCATTATGGTGTTAGCACTGGCATCTCTGAGAGTTAGGGAATTTGTCGGCATATTTACTGGTTAAGTACCCTCCGCTCCTCTGTAATCTTTTTCTTAGGTGTTGTGTTCTCGGGACGTGATCGTGGTCCTTGAGATGAGTTTCCCAAGATTGTTGTTATGGTCATTGTGGGTCCTTATTGGTAAACTACACAATGCAAGACTAGTACATTGTAGTCGTGTGTTCAGCTGTTATTGTACCTTGATGTGGCCCAGCTTGCAATTGCGTTCCATGGCTCTGTGTTGAGTATGGAGTTGGGATTCTGCAAGTGGTAATGTTTAAGTAATTAATATTTTAGCTCTAGAAGGTAAAATAAAAAAAATACGGTAAATCATATGAATAAAATCAAAGTAACAACACAAAGGACAAGATATAAATCATAGAGATATGAATGTCCATGTAGAATGTGAAC
Source organism: Amorphophallus titanum (assembly GCA_024336825.1). Classification (NCBI taxonomy): domain Eukaryota; kingdom Viridiplantae; phylum Streptophyta; class Magnoliopsida; order Alismatales; family Araceae; genus Amorphophallus; species Amorphophallus titanum. Next base: position 7,526 of record JANBPO010006081.1, read on the forward strand.
ATGATCGAGTAAGAATATAACATGGCCTTTCATTGAGAATGTACTAGAATGTTAATGAGAATACACTTTTCATAACCATAAAGGCTACGCACTAGAAAGTCATGTCACAAGAATATACTAGCAATGATGTAAATTTCATAAGATAGTCTCGTGGATTTCACCTGTTTATAAAAAAAGTACTCCCGATGCAATGTGACACCAGTGTTCATCATACCCCATGGTTTATAGTATGTTTTCGGCCATCCATCGAGGGGGCTAGCGTCAAGCCCTTGCACACTGTCTGTGCTCACTTTGCATCTTCACGTTATAAATCAAGCTACTTCCACAAGTAATATAAAGTTTCGCCGATAATGTAAAGTTCAAGAAATAAGTTAATGATAGTAAATATCACAGCAAGAATGCACCAATTATGGATTCATGTGAGTTCAAAGAACGAATTAAGAACAAGGTTACGCTACGGGAGGAATCCGACAACATAACGGTGCATTCATTAAATTTCATAGTCCATTAATAGCTTGTTGAACAAGGTGTTGGATTCCAGATAATCCATAGACCATCTAGGAATATAGAAAAAACAATCTGTGGGTCAAACCTCAGGTTTTACACACTGGGACAGAAAGTGGTCAGGTCTGGACCGTTTCTTAAGGATGTGGTCATGCCAAGACCACTACCATGAAGTTGCAGTTCGGTCAAGGCTGCTACTAGATAGAGTCGATCCTAGGGAGAGGAAAGTGTCGACGGAGTGAAGTTCTGAAAGAAAGCGGTCACGGGAAGGCCGCTACTTGACAGTGGTGGTCGCATAATGGCCGGGCCTATCCAGGGCATAGAAAAATGTCGATAACATAAGTGCTTTCTAGACCAATGGGCTTTTAGTGTACAACTAGTTCGGCGTCCTAGTGGGAATCCCAGGCTCGTCGAGACTTACGAAGGCCTTGAAACATGATCACATAGTTCGACAGAAGGAATATCTGTCAGAGAGGATCACAAGTCCAAGAAAGTGTGCCTATAAGTGCAAAGTGTAACTAATAGCATCATACCAGGATACGTGCTATGTACTTAAGAAAGACTTATAGATGAGAGGGAATAATGTAAAAATAGTGATCAAATCATGAATGTAAGAAGCACTATAAATTATGGGGCTCTGCGGGCTGCAGATAGAAGATGCGCCAATCACACCCTTTCCCAAAACATGAATAGCTAGTTTAAGTATATTAAACCTGAGCATAAATATTTTCAAGATCATTAAGTAATGAGGCTCAAGAAAATATTAATTTTAAACCAGTAGCTTTTAAGTCCAGGCCAGTCATAAGGCTCCATAAAGGAAGATTCTTCTCGAAGATTCACCCTGATTAGCAACTCAATAATAGACCGAAAAACCTCCAAGAAGATCAAGGCATTCAAGGAATTCTGGAACCAGTTAGCTGGACATGCAAGAGATGGCAGATTACAGATAGTCTAGAAGGTTTCATGGACATCCAAGGTATTTCAAACCTGAGGTACAATCATGGAATATTGACATTATTATGCATAGGTCTGATTTGAACAGGGAGTGCAAATGAGTTGAGAGTGAGAATTGATTATTAACACTCCCCCTGACGTTGCGCACAAAGTTCGGACAGAAAGTAAGATTCAGGCATAGTTGAATAGTTAACAAGGATTCTTAAGGTAAGCAAGCTCCCCCTTAGAAGATGCAGACTAAATTTTTGATGTTGATTCCCCCTAAACATGTGCATGGGTTGACAATGGAGTGTGCAACCTATGACTTTTAAGTAAACACATGATGCATTGAAAATGATATCACTTGATATGCAGATTTTGGGTCCCTTTACATGGTGTGCATTGGTGTGTATGAGACCATAATATGATGCAATCATGGATTGTTTGCAATGTATTTTGAACTGTAATGCAGACTGGATATTTCAATGTGTAGATGGAGACAAGGGAATATGAGTAAAACTTACCAGTCATGCAGTGTTGGGTCCCTTGATCATGAAATGCATGATTGTGCATGAAATTCCAAGATGATACTTAATGACCACAATATATACAGATTCAAGCATATGCAATGCATTTCTACACCAGGGTGCTCACCATTAAACTCCCCCTTTGATGAATGCTCATGGAAGTTAAGATAGACAATCAGTATGTTATTTGTCTACATGAGTGATGAGTTGGTATATATGCAGCCGTGGAAGACATCATCAAAAAATAATGATCAACAATGCTAAGAAAGAAGTTCACATGGCTGTTAAATGGTAGACAGGATCAAACAGCAACTTAATCATTGTAACAATTTCATCAACATGACAAATTTTTCATGGATCTACGTAGCTGAATTAATTGATCTCTAGTACATGGCGGAGGTTTGGATCTGAGACCCTGCTCACGCATAGTGAGAGTTCCGGGCAAGCTTACCTCAATTTAGCGTAATTTGAAGCTCAATTATGTTTCATTACATTTTTTCATTGTATATACAACCATTTGTCTTTGACTGTCTTAACGTAGCATCATGGCTAGATGTGAATAAAGTCAGGAGCATCAATGGTTAGGATGATCCGGGGTGGGCCCTCCTCACGTTACTTGATGCTAGAAGAAGAGAAGTCAAATGCAATTATCGTGGTAAGGAGATACACGACGGAATTACTAGAGGAAAGTAGTATTTGGCAAGGATAAGAGGAGAGGTCAAGCAATACGACAGATGTCCCCGACTGGTGGTAGAGGAAATACGTCATTGCCTTTAGGGCAAAAAAGACAGGATGCAACGAAAGACTGAAGATCAGGCTAAAATTACTAAAGAGATTTCAGGCATCGTAAGCAGAAGGGGAAGGAGAGATGTTGATGATGAGGAACGTACTAAGGATTCAAATCCAGAGTTGACCGAAGCAGTAGAGCGTGAATAAGCAACTCGAAGGAAGGGAAAAGTACTGATAGGTTTAGGGACCTACTCTAGTACAGCTAGTGTAGCACGACATTTTGACACTGGTGCAGTCCTGCAGAGAGTAGGCCCCATGGACAACTATTTGCACATAAGGCAAAGTGATACACAACCAAAAATCAAATAAGCATTGAGAGGGGTCAAAAAATTAGTTGAGGGTACAAGGCATGCATTTAAAAGTATTTGCAAATGATTTTTCCATGTAAGTGTGCCTACACATGCAGCTGAATCTGAATATTGACAGCCTATGCTTGATGCCATAGCTGATGCTAACTCTAGCTTGAAGGCCATGTCACGTCAAGACATATACTGGTGTGGTCTTGAGGGAGAGGTTGAGGAGCTTCATCAGTGGGTTGAAAGCTTTGAGCATATTTGGATGGAGAGAGGATGTACCATTATGTGTGATGGCTGAACTGGTACCACGAAGAAGTCAATGATCAACTTTCTGATTTATTGCATTGAAGATACAATATTTTTGAAATCAGTTGATGCATCAAATTATGAAAAGAATGTAAATTATTTGTTTCATTTGATGGATAACATAGTAGAACAAATTGGAGAGGAACATGTTGTGCAAGTAGTCACTGATAATGAAGCCAATTATAAGGCTGTAGGGTGAAAGTTGATGTAGAAGCGCAAGTATTTATATTGGCTCCCATGTGCAGTGCATTGTCTGGATTTGATACTTGGAGACATTGGGAAGGAAAAAACATGTGAAGAAGACAATTGAGAGGGCGCAAAAATCACTCAGTAAGACATCATTTCTTTCGAGATGAGGTAAGCAAAAAGAATTTTGAATTCTAATTCATTGAAACTGAGAAGTAAATTGTAGATATTTTTACTAAACCTCTGAGCAATGAAAGGTTTTCTACCTTAAGGAGAGAATTGAGCCTGTGTGGACCCCCCACCTGATTGAACTTGCATTGTTTTGATCATCTAAGTCCAAGGGGTCACTGGTTATTGTTGTCAGGGGGAGTTCATTTGCATGTCTGATTGTGTGCATTACTCATATATTGTAGATTACTTTCTGCATATGCATGACCCTATGGTATATGAAATGGTGGTGTGTGGAAGGATAGGCACACTCATTCTGAAAGATGAGGAGATCCTCCGCCAGGTACCAAGGGTATTCACATATTGCATTGTAGTGTCCATGGGTTGAGGGGGAGTTGGTTGTTCACTTTGAGTCAGGATCTTTATCAAGTCTATTACATTTAGTGTATTGCTGATGTCTGACTCAAGAGAGTCAACACACTGATCAGTGACGTCGACCTTTCAGTTCAAACTCTTCATAATTATTTCTCTATGAAGACCTCTCTGCGTCGACCTCATGTCAAGCTCAGGTCGACCCCACAATGCCTTCATCTTCTGTGCGCTGCATCATTAAAGAGGTTATTTTATCATTTTCCTCTGTCCAACTGTAGTACTTAATTCTCCATTCTCTATCATGTCTTGGCTATTTTTCCCTACAAAACGTTCACGATTTTTTTTTCAAATCCTTGCATGAGTTGAGGGGGAGTGTGTGCTGTTCATTGCTTGACCCGTCCACTCCTGGTTGCACAACTTCAAAGGGAGATTCTTTTCTAAGACTGCTTATTATTGACTGATATCTCTCAATGACATCTCCTACGTTCTTTATCATGGGTGTCTTAAATGAATTGAGATGTTATGGTCAATAGCTTCCTATAATCTGAAAACAAGTAGCTTGAAGGAGGGACCTCTTAGCGTTACTTCTGTTAATGCATGCAGTGTACTACGTTCTATTATCCCTCAGTCTGCTTATGCATATTCAGTAACCATTTTGGTTGATGGACTTTCATTGAGTATTGTGTTCAAACAACCATTCAAATTGAGACTTCTCCAAAGCACTCATTGCAGAGCAATGGTTAGGGCTTACAGAGTGTAGATACGTTATTTTTAACATTATCGTGAGCAAATCTCATATTACACTACGATGTCCCGAAGTGGCTTTCACATGTCAGTTATTTGAGTGATTTTTAATTTTTTTCGTGATAATTTTAGTTTTACCCCTGAAGATGTGTTGCACTGAGCAACCACAGGTACTTATTAACTCTAAAATGACCTTCCACCAAGGCAGGATAATCTAATTACCCTTGGTTAATGGAAGAGTGGAGGGCAAATTGGGGAGGGGAATATTCAAATCCCCACATGGGGACAAGGTGGGGGGCGCCCCCCTCTCTTGGTCAAATGTGGAGGCTTGGTCAAAATTCTCCCATGGACCAAAGACCAGCCTCATGGGCCATAGACTAGCCTAATGGGCCCTCTAAGCTAGGAAGCCCACCAAGAGAGAGAGAGTGGCACAATTGGGTTTTAAGTGGCCTTGAGGCCCAATCTGAAAATAAACTTCCTACTGGACCCTTTTGATTACATGAGCCCATTTAACATTCTCTTGACCCAAAAACAACTCAAGAAGAAAATAAATTACACACTACACACCAAATAAATACTAAAATGTCACGCTCAAGAAGGAGACTCCAGATGATCTCCAACTCATAGGGATGTCTGCAAAGCTCGGGTGGTACAGCATGTTCGATATCGATGGCTCGCCGAGTCGTGCTTGTCTGTAGCTCTGGTGTCCACACCACAAATCCCCAGGGGTGAGAAGAGCTTGACCCTGTCGAGTAAGGGTCTACCTTGTTGTGATAGTGCTCTAGAAGATTAGGATCCATACGCACTAGCTCCTCCCAGCTTACCCACGTGTCCTCTAAAGGGGACCAATCCTTCCACCTCACCAGATAGTGCTGATATGCCTTGCTCCTTGTGGTAGTAACCTGATCATCCAGTATTCTCTCAATCTGCTCACATTGGGCTCTTCGGTCCTTTTGTGGACTCTCCAGCGTGGGATCTCTTGCAATGGGAGGAATAGGCTCAATCTCCTCACTAGGTGCCACCATGGGGCCCTTGTAGGGCACAAGGCCCACCACACTGAACGTGGTATGCACTCTATAATCTTGGGGAAGGTCCAATTCATAGGGATTGGGACCTATCCGCCTGATGACTTGAAAAGGCCCAGACCCCCGGGCCCTCAACTTGGATCCAGCTCTTGGGAAGAGTCTCTTAGTCTGTACCATCACATAATCGCCCACTTGGAATTCGAGGTGGCGCCTATGAGCATCCGCTAACCTTTTATATTGTTCGTTGCTCTTGCCTATGTGCTTGCGGACTTGTTCATGCAACTCTTTAATATGCTGGGTAAAAGACTCAACTGAGAAGTGATAGGATCAGTGCGAAGGATTCAGAGGGGGGTGAATGAATCCCTCTCTAAAAATTTTGCCGATTCAAATGAGGGGAAGGGGAAGAAAATTATTTGCCAATGAAGATCCTTTCATGGAATATCAGAGGATTGAATGGAGAGGGGAAAATTAGAGAAGCTAAGGCTTTGATCCAAAGGCACAAAGTTGACCTGTTGTGTATCCAAGAAACTAAATTGGAGAAGGTTGACAGTCGGTTTATCAAAAACTCTGGGTGGAACCAGATTACAAGGATGGGCCTGTAAACCTGCTGAAATGGCAAAAGGGGGCCTGTTGACACTATGGAACTCTAATGTCTTGGAGAGCATGGAAGAATCTATAAATCAGTTTTCTCTTTCTGTGAAATTTAAGCTCAGGGACAAAGGAGTTGCTTGGTGCTTTACAGGTGTCCATGGGCCCATGTTAACTGGCCTCGAAAGGACTTCTTCTCAGAACTCGCTGCTTTGTGTGAAAGGGAGTCCAGAGCTTGGTGTGTGGTAGGAGACTTCAATGCTATGAGGCGACCGGGGGAAAGACTCAACCAGCATGAACGGACAGAGGAGATGGATTTGTTTGACAGCTGGGTCCAGTATGCTATGCTCATGGAGCTGCAGGCCAGCACACTCTTGTACACATGGATAGGGGAAGGAGAGAGAAGAACTATGTCAAAGCTTGATAGAGTCTTCATTCATATGGAATGGCATCAGATTTTTAGCAATGCTGAGGTCAGAGGACCTCCCAGGGTGTTGTCTGATCATGTTCCTCTCATAATCAAAACTTCAACGATGAAAGGAAAGGTCAGATTGTTCAGGCATGAAAGACAATGGCAAGGCATGAAGATTTCAAGAGCTTGGTTACTTTGTGGTGGTCTCAGGACTCAAGCTCCCACTTCCCCGTGTGTGCCAGTCCTTAAGCAACAAGCTAAAATGGGTGAAGCAAGGGATGAGGGAGTGGAGCAAAGTAGCCTTTGGCGAAGCTTCCCAAGACAATGTTTTCTGCAGGATATTGAGCAGTATGATATCAGGAACGACCAAGGGCTGTTGTCTGAAGAGGAAAGGGTGCAATGGGCCAAGGTTAGAAGACACTATGAAGAATGGTCCTTTAAAGAGGAAATGAAATGGAAACAAATGGCTAACAATGACTTAAAGAGGGTGACAACAATACAGCTTATTTCCATGCTATGGCTAGTGCAAAAAGGAAGTATATCAGCATTCACAGACTGAAAATTGGAGATGATTTTATTCACACTGAGACAGATATTCAGCAGATCATTCTTAACCATTACGAGGCTCTCTTCAAAGAAGATGAAGATTGGAGACCCAAGATTTCTGCCTTCATGTTGATGCGAAGATACCTACTGGGCAAGTGTGCTCATAACCTATTTCAAATATTTTCCAGGAGATGAACGTAATTCCGGTTCGGATTCGGACTATACAAGTGGCGGGTTCGAGAGCGAATGAGAGTCGGATCAAAATAAGAGTGAAGACATAGGAGTCTTATTGTCTAGATTGAGTCCATGTAATTTTTTATTTTATTGAGTCTAGAAAAAATCTGATCAAAGGATGAATTAGTGGTTGTAATTAAATGTTTTGATTATCAATGAATAGAAGTTGAATTTGAGTAAATACTTGTGCAATTACATCTTATGTGTGATTGTTTCACACTCTGGTTATTTCTTGCTTGCGAGAGGCTTACTATGCCGGCTGTTCGCATCTCCCTGAGCAAGTCTTCCACTGTAAACAAATGCTCGGGGCGTGATAGCACCCCTGATTCATTTTCTGCCTTGTAGTTCATACAGACGTGGTGACCGTGATGAAGATTCTCCGAAGATCACACAGCTCAGGACTGACGCGAGATCACCCCTCTTCATTGTTGTTCACACAAAAATGCATTAATATCTCAAGTAGTATTTTTCAGTGCACTTAGGGGGAGTTTCTACTTTCTGCAGTCTACTAGCTATGCATAAACTGCCTTAGGTAGGGGGATCCAGCACCAATTCAATCTGCTCACATGCATGGGTTATGTTTGAATTTGATGCATGTCATCATGTCTAAAAAATCCCAAAAGATCATGTAAATCTCATGCATACATGTAGGGGGAGTAAGCATGTTTAAATTTATGCATAATGTCTTTTGAATGCAAGTATGTTGAGTTAAAACTACAATAAATGTGTTTCTTCTTGAAAAATCAAATTATGTTTGTTGCTAACAAAATGTTGATGCATATGCGTCGACACTCTATTCAGTGTGTGTCGACCCAGTAGAGATATTTGCTGAAATCTGCTGTTCTAAAAACAACTCATGTGTCGACACATTGAACATCATGTGTCGACTCTCTAGTTAAAATTGTTAAAACCAGTCTTCTAGATAAGCCAACTGTGTCGACTCAACATCAGGCTAACACAACAGTTCAAGCTGACTAGCTTAGCTGTCCTTCCGCCTTTTGCTCTGTACTAGGGCATAACTACTTCACTTTGGGCCTTAAATACCTTATCTTGAAGAATTGAATCTCATTCCATGATTCCATGGTCGTGAAACTGGGTTGAGATTAAAACTCTAGTCTGTCTCCCTTCAGAATCTCAGCTTTTAGTAAGGGGGAGTTTCCTGTAAATCTCTGTGTTCTTGTGGTTTGATCTTTTCTCCCCCCTTCTTTCTTCCTCCTCCGTTATTTGTCCATCTCTACAGGTGCTCCGGTCTCTAGCACAAATCTAAGTGAGTTTTGTAGGAGGGAATATTGGAGGCTTGAAATGTAGTTAGCCAATTCTATTCGAACGCCGTGCACGGTTAATTTAGATGTTAATTATGACTTAAGATGGGCCTCGAGTACTATTTTGTGAGTGTTTTGCAGGAGCTCGTTATTGGCATAAATCACTGTGCGTTATTTGCATGCATCAATAGCTCATTGCCAGCGGAAATGAGAGGTTAATTACCGACGTCACTAGGTCTAGTTGGTATATATCCTAAGCTACTATAAGCTTAATAAGGCTACTTTTAGGGTTAGTTTGAGAACGAATTTGAATGGGAGAATAGATGAGAGAGAGAGCGGTGGATCTCCCCTCTCCCTCACACACAATAACGTTAGTCGGGCTCGGTTGGCAAACGGGAACACAATTAAATGTCGACATGTTTTAAGATCATGGACTTGCGAAATTGATACATTACAACACTTAAAAAGGCGGAGCTCCTAGTTGAGTGTACACTCCCGTTGCGTCCAGCTGTGATATATGTGGCAATATATGGTGGGCCAGGCGACACACAAATGGTGAGTTCTTTTTTTACGGTAAGTAATTAAGTGTACCATGTAAAGTGGAATATTTACATAAATAGGCAACGTCCATTTAAGCTTAGATTACTTGTCTTAGGTCATCAAAAGGAATGAAGAGAAATCATGACCACACAAATCGTGGATTATGATGTCCTGTTAATTCTCATGATCACACAAACCGTGAACTCTGAGTTAGGCGCCCGAGATAGACCAGTGGAGAGTTTGTGCGTTTAACTTAACTAGGGAGAAAGTTGGAAGAAAAGAACAAAATGTCGTCGGCATTGGATACTAGAATACCCTATGTAGTAACAATAAGTTTACGGGATGGATCAACTTTCACATTCACTTTGATCCACTCGCCTCCTCTCTCTCTCTCTCTCTCTCTCTCTCTCTCTCTCTCTCTCTCTCTCTCTCTCTCTCTCTCTCTCTCTCTCTCTCTCGATGTGCGAATGGGCAACCCTTTGTAGGCAATTTGATGAAGTTTTCGACCTTGAACATTGTTCTATATATAGATCGTGTTGATTAGCATAATATGATGATGCTCGCTCGCGCGCGCCAATTAGATCCTTGGATATATAGTGGCTTAATCATTGATATGCCTCCTATGGGAAGCCACTTAATTAGGAGGGGGGAGGGGTGGGGAGGGGAGGATGCCGATTACCGATGGGTGTGCCCTCATTGGGGATGCAACATTCTGAAAGACATGGAAGGGATCTCAATGCCAATGGTCGTGTTCCTATCCAAAGATAGGATTGGGTAAAAAGTTTTATCTCCTATTACATATGATTGGGATAAGGGGTTCTACCTTCCATTACAGATATATAGGATCCTTGGCCAAGTAAAAAAGGGGGGGAGGTGCCTATCCTCCCTGCCGTTGAGGAACCCTCACCCTTGGGCACCTGGCTCCATATTGCGGGCGTGTCTTCCCCTTGCCTCTCCTTTCTTCTCTCCTTTTCTCCCTTTCTATGTCTTCCTTTCAAAGGGCCTCTAATCTATACATGGGAGGGGGGAAGCCGTGGTTCAAATTTTCAAATATCAAATGTGGGTGGTCTCGTTGGGGAGTTAATTAAAGAGAATTTGACTCTTCTGCTGCTGCCGCCAAGGGCCTAGCTATTTAGACTCTTAAACTAAGGACGCAAAAGTTCACCTCTCTATAGCTACTTCATTAATGCAAGTAATATATATGCGTGTAGACAGATGAATAATACATATTTGACACTAACATTGGAGACGTCATTGCATGGTTGAGACATTTATAATTTAGTTATTCTTTTACATGGTTTGATTCTTTCCATTTAATGATGCTCATAGAATAGTGATCTCCATTTCACGAGGTTAAATCCTCTATATATGGCGCCATGTGCACATTCCACAATGAACCTGGAGAGTAAGAACTTCTGGAAACGAGTCATATATGAGGGTTGTGTGTCATGTATATTGGGCGGACACACTGCTAATTAGACGTAGGGGATTTCATTCCCTTAATTTTCTCATCTCCAACTAATCAAATCAGCTTTTGTTGAGTGGCTTTGGTTGCCAATTAATTAACCCGGAAATTAAGAACATTAATCATACCAACATAAGGGGAACTTGCATTTCAGAATAGGAAAGTTGATTGTGCCGAAACAGGTGCATATCGTGATATTTTGTCAATCATCAGTGCCAAAGTCGATGATGCATATCAAATCTACTTAAAGAGCTCAGCCAATATGCCCCTTGGGAGGGGAAACGAAGCCTTCTTATAAGAGAGGAAGGCCAAGTAGTTCTGGCAGAAACTTAACAACAGGAAGCCCCTTCTCTTCTCCTCAAGATAGTCGACCATGATAAAAGCATAATTAAGCGAGCATTAATTGTTAGAGATTCGACTCCTTAATTTGTGCTATACGTTAATCTGTCATCCAAATGAGTTAATTAAAACAAACTTGTCATACTCGAGCCCTGCAACAAAAGTGGAGTTAATTTCACAGGAAGAGATAAGACAACTAGCTAGTCTGCCACTCTAAAAACCTTTTAATTATCTCCATTATTTCTAGAAACTTCTTCTTGTCACCAATGAACACAGTTTACATAGCGTTAGTTGCCACCAGAGTGCAATCAGATAAAATTCAAACTCTCGAAAGAACCAAAGAGATGGACCCTCATCCATGCTCAATCATATTTTTCAACTAATAATCGCTTTCTGTAAATTCCCACACACAAATCTAATTAATGGTTATAATTGGGAGGGGGCAGCCATGCATGCGTTGGGGATCGATGCACATTCAAACAGGGCATTGAATAATACAATGGCACTCCATCACTGCCGGCCGTTTGAATGAGTGGGGAGATACTCAACACTTGTATGAAGTTCGTTTTCACATTTAGCATTTTATTCGGGAATCCTTGCCAAGTGTTCGACCATGCCTCTCTCATCTTGTTGACCAACTTGGCCCCCATGCACCCTCGAGCTGGCAACGATTGTTATCTTTACTGTCACAGATGGGTGCCACATGCACGCTGCGACGGATATTACGAAGGATCGATGCAACTGAAGTGTCATTTGTCTAGCTGGAAGGGCATGGCAAACGTGGGAAAGGTTAAAAGATAAGATCCAGTAATATAATTGTCCTGCCCCAATACCTCTCATGAGGGAAATGTTACTCATGGCGGTGTGAGAATGGGGATGCTTTACCTTCTCTTTCATGTGAATAAGAGTATCCGTTACATGTATAATGTTTGCGTTGAGATCTTCCTCGCCGTAACACCGCAAGGAAGAGTTTTTGAGACTTGGATATTTTTAACTAAATTACTTTTGGATCCATCTTCCTTCTCCCCACCCTACCTTTTTATTAATGGATTGAAAAAATCGACTTTGTTGGTAAACCCTAAGGGCGGCTTTGATAAACGAGTGCGGGGTAGTGGCATTTCTCTTCTGAAGGGGCCTCTTTGTGCTTATTTTGTTTATTTTTTCATTTTGTAGCAGCAACAAAAGATGTGCCAGATCTAACTATGGAAGTAGATGTTGATGCAGCCATGGAGACTATGGCAGGAGTTTTTGCCGGCAGCCCCGAGAGAGAAAACCCCCCTTCCCCCACACCAGCCAATGAGGCAGTGGGTAATTTGAGGCAAATTGCCTCTAATGTCTCATATTTTGGAGTTTCATGACTCCTTTATCTTCTTGCTCATTTCATGATCTTCCTTTGGGCTTCCTACAATTTTGCCTAAGATGAGGGTCTCGTCCCCAGGACCTTCTTCATCATCAAGAGGATGCCGCTCATCATCCAAAAAGGTGGTGATTCCACTGCGACGCATAGCCACTTGGTCAACTGTTCATCGAGAGGCGGAAGCGACGGCTGGGCATCGTATTGAAGTGCTTAGCTCCAATAAAAGTTCTCCATCTTTGTTCAAAGAGTAGGTGGATTATGGTGGTTCTGATGATGAGGGAGCTACTGATGTTGATGGTGGTGGGACCTCGACTTCTTGTCCCTTAATAGAGGGGTCATCTGTATTCAGCCCTCCACGGCTTATCATCAAGACCCCTGAAGAAACTTTGCGCAAAATGGCTGCGGAGGCTGGTGTAGAGGAATATCTGGCTTCTTCCGTAGCCGAATCATTAGTGGAAGGGCCACCTATTCATATAGCCCCAGAGCTGTTGACTCCTGAATCTGTAGCAACTAAAGTGAGTCTTCTACTTTTGATGCTCCTCCCTATTTTATTCTTCAGTATTGTCGGGTCACCCATTTTTCTTTCTTTTCTTCAAATGCCAATCACCTTGAGCCAAGCCATTGCTCGTATTATTAGTAGTGTTCCCCCTGTCGAAGCACTATGTCCTCTGTTTGTCGTGGCTTCGACCTTTGAAGAAGTTGTACCAGTATTGTGGCATATGCCTGTTAGAGCCCAGCCCGAGTCTGACATGTTGCCGATTGAGTTGGACACATCAAGGGAGATCCCAATGCCAGCTCATGCTCATAAGTTGAGGATTGAAACTCATGCATCAGCTTTCACCTCCATGGTGGCATAATCATTTGTTCCAGTGCTCCTGACTATTGAGGAGAAGGATGTCGAATCTAGGTTTGAGACCATTCCAGCACTTCCTAGCGCAACTGCATTAGAAGAGCTTGCATTGATAGGAGAAAAACTATTAGGGCAAGAGAAAGTTGTAGAAGTGCCGAGCACCGCTATTATTCAGGCTTTATCTAGCTCAAACTCATAATCCATTCAAAGCAAAGGGAAAGAAAAAAATTGAAATATCTCAAAGGAAAAAATTTGAAATTCCTAAGAAACCTCCTCAGAAGCTCTAACCAAAACAACATAAATCTCAATCGAGGTCAACCCACACTAAGGCTAGAAATAGTAAAAAGGGTAGCACAGGTAGGCACTCTTCTGGAATGAGGTCAGAATACTCTTGGTCAATGCCCAGTTAGTATGATAGAATGCCATACATAGCTCAACGCACATTCATTATAGAGCCCATGCAATAGCCTCAAAGGAGTCATTACTGGGTGGTACGTGGGATAAGTCGACACAGGGTCCCACATAGGTCGACTCAATCAGTAGTTTGGCCTCATTACATTTCTTACACATACAGACCTAGCCCAACTTACTTCCCTATGAACGACAACACTTTTTATCATTCGAAAACAAATCACTGGAACCGGAATCAGTCTTTTCCAAACTTCCATCAAAAATCAAAAGCTAAGAAGGTTCCTAAACAAAAAGGCAATGTGAAGAAAGAAAACAATAATAAAAACTCTCCATCAATCAAGGAAACCAAAAATGTGAAGAAAATCTGGATTCGTAAGTCTATGTATTCATGCTTTGCGGAGATGAAGGGTTTGTTGGGACCCAATTGTGTTTGGGTTCCAAAAATTGTTGCTTAATTTGTTGTGCAGGAGTGTCTTGCAGCCGTACATAATCGATGGTACTTTGATAGCGACTGTTCAAGACACATGACGGGGGACAGAACTAAATTCTATCTTTTGGTGGAAAAAGAAGCTAGATATGTCACTTTTGGAGGGAACAATAAGGGCAAGATCATTGGTTTAGGTAATGTAGGTAAGAGTCCCTCCAATTCTATTGACAATGTGTTGCTAGTTTATGGCTTGGAATACAACTTGTTAAGTATAAGTCAATTGTGTGACAAAGGACATAAAGTAATATTTGACTCTCATGAATGTAGAATCTTGGAACCAAAATCAGATAAAACTATATTTTCTGGTAAGAGAGTCAATAATGTGTACATGATTGACTTAGATGATCTAGCTCTATTGAATCTCTATCTTGCTGCACCCAAATCTGATTTAGCTTGGTTATGGCATCGTAAACTAGGACATGCTAGCTACAATGTCTTGCATAAACTCTTGAAACATTTTATGGTAAAAGGTTTGCCTTAACTCTCTTTTAAACAGAATAATAAAATCTGCGATGCATGCACCCTAAGCAAATAGACTAGGAAGTCATTCAAAAATAG
>JANBPO010006089.1:0-18868 GCA_024336825.1 Amorphophallus titanum
TTCTCCTTTCTCATTAGTAACAATAGTTAGCCCTGATTTCTTAGGAACAACTTGTGTGGGGCTAACCCACTTACTATTAGAAATGGGATATATAATCCCAACATCCAGCCACTTTAAAACCTCTTTCTTGTCTACCTCCTTCATGTTTGGATTCAGCCGGCGCTGCATCTCTCTGCTCGGCTTGGCATTGTCCTCTAAATAGATATAATGCATACACACATCTGGACTAATTCCCTTCAAATCTGCCACTGACCAACCTATCTCCCCCTTGTGCTCCTGAAGGGTATCTAACAGCTGAGACTCCTGAGCAGAAGTGAGATTAGAAGCAATAATCACAGGCAAAGTTTGGTCAGGTCCTAAGTAAGCATACTTTAGAGAATTTGGAAGAGGCTTCAATTCAAGGATGGGCGGCTGATCCAAAGATGGAAGAATAGGTTTAGATTTGATGGAAGGGAGAGACTCTACCCTACAGTAAGGTGTGAGAGAAGGAGGAGAATCTTGGAGCAAAGTGCCCTCTTCTAAGGTATCCTCGATATCTTCTGGAAATTCCTCAAAAATATCAACAACATTACACTCCTCATCCTGTTCCAGATATTGGGACGCCCTGAACACATTTAAAGAGACTTTCTCACCTCCAAATGATATATTCATCATTTTCGTGGCACAATTTATATTGGCCTTTTTCGTGGCTAGAAACAGTCGTCCCAAAATAATTGGAGTGTGCTTTAATTCATGGGACAAGACCATATCCGAAATGAGGAAATCCACCAGGAAATAACACTCATGAACTTTCACAATCACATCTTCTAAAAGACCCCTCGGAGTTTTCACAAATCGATCCGCTAGCTAAAGATTATGGAACTGGGCTTCAACTCTCCCAGATCAAATTGCTCATATATAAAGGTGGGCAAAAGATTCACGCTAACACCTAAGTCTAGCAATGTCCTATCAAATGTTACTCCACCTATATCACATGAAATTAGAGGAGCTCTGGGGTCCTTCAACTTCTTAGGTTAGATGATTCATTAATATAGCACTTATGTCTTCAGACAGGCAGATCTTTTAAGTTATCGCCTTTGGCTTCCTCTTTAGAGTGCATAGCTGTCACGCCCCGAATCGATAGCAGCGGAATGTGTCATTTGCTCGAAACATGACAGTTAAACAATCGTGAATAATCAAGAGCAGTCTCATAAGATCAAATAATTTAGAGCAATAATCAAATTTTATTTCAAATATAAGTCTCTCATGAATTTCAAATTCCAAAACTTGAAGACTCGGGAGTGCCAAGATTGGTTGTCTACTCTGTCAACCCCTTGCCCCTACGCTTAGCCGAAAGGAGAAGAGCAAAGGACTACACCTCCTCGAGCATGGCCGGAAGAGAAACAATGTTTATTCAAAGGGAAAACCCTAACCAAGAGGGTGTCGTGTAGTGTGTGGGTATGCTATGTCAAGGAATCACCCCTAACCGCAAGGAAAAGGCTACCTCATCACTCAACCGTCATTAGCCAGACTCTTTTTTTTAAGGGTAGAAGCGTTTCAAATAAATACCATTCCACGCATGTGATAATTCTTCTCCCTTACCGTTAACAAGAAGATAAGTGTTCCCTGGATATACTTCCTTTATTACAAATGACCCTTCCCAGTTAGGTTGCAGCTTGGACCTAAGGCCACCAGTTTGAATAAATTTACGTTTCAAAATCATATTACCCACTTTGAATTTACGTTTGATTACCTTCTTTTGGAAATGACGCGAGACACACTTTTGATAAACAGAAACATGATTTATCACATTCAGCCTCTTCTCATCCAAGAGTTCCAGCTGGACTAGTAACGCCTCCCGACACTCGTCGAGATTAAGTTCTTTGTCGAGCTGCACCCTTAGGGAAGGGATCGTAATCTCATACGGGAGTACCGCATCCATCCCATAAGTGAGAGAAAATGGGGTCTGCCCTGTAGGAGTGCAGACGGGGGTGCGATAAGCCCATAAAGCTTCTGTCAGTTTGTCGACCCAATCAGTATATCTGTGTGACTCGCATGTTTTCTTAATGATTTTAAGAAGGGTTTTGTTCGTGGCCTCGGCTTACCCATTACCTTGGGGATAATATGGTGATGAATGATGCAAAGAAATATGAAACTTCTTACAAAGGTCCTAGAGTTCTTGTGATACAAATTGGGTCCATTATCAGTGACAATGTCAATTGGCACTCCCAACCGCGAAATGATATTCTTCATGATGAAGCAGCATACTGTGCTTGCTTTGATTTCTACGTACGCTTCAGCTTCCGCCCATTTGGTGAAATACTCGGTTGCTGTAAGGATGAATGACTTCTATTTAACCTGAGCATTATGGTCGCCAAGTGGTCCAACGATATCAAAGGCCCACATCGAGAATGACCAAGGAGCAGAGAGAGGATGGAGAGAGGAAGTAGGAGCGTGAATTTTATTGGTGTGAAGCTAACATTGAAGGCACCTATGGAGATAGGTGGAATAATCTTCTTATAGGGTTAGCCAGTAATAGCCCTACCTAAGAATCTTATTTGCCAACGCCTGTCGAATGTGGCGCTTGAATCTGCAAGTCGATAATGAACTCCTTGAAATTCAAGCAATAAACACGGAAAATGAACCCAATAGTCTGTAGAAGTGTAATATATGCTCAAAACAAAAGGAGAAACATGCAATCGGGGGTTAATCGTATCGGGAAGAGAGTTGGGAAGGGGGGATGGTCAAGACTTTCGACCGCCCATCTTCCCTATGTTTTTGGGGAAAATCACTTTTGAAAAGGGGATCTAGGAAGAACTATCGTGCATGTAATGCGATTTAAACAAAGGACAATGAATGTTGCAGGAAAGTAAACAAAGGGAAGAGAGATGGGGGTCACCCATTAACTAGCAAAAGGTTACCTGACTCGTGGCCGTTCAAGGGTGGTAGGTAGCCTGACTGATGGTCGTCTTCTATAGGTGTTGCCTCATCCGACGGTGGATGTAGGGTCTCTTCTGCAAGCAGAGCTTGACTTTGATTCGCCTCGTGGATCAGTGGGATGGAAGTCGAGGAAGGACACTCAGAACTCTCTTAGCACTCAAGGGGCTCTCTCCCTTAGACTCTCCGAGGCTTTCACCTCCTAGAACTGCCAATCCCCTCCTAGAACCGTATGTTTAAGTTTTTGTACCTATAGGGATTTCCCTCCGCAAAATCCATTCGAAATAGGACTTTGATCCATGTGAGGAGGTTTTAGACTAATCCTGGAGTGAGTACGTATGTGGCTATGCACGTCTCGACTCCCCAGAGTGGGGTGGGTTGAGAGGATGCACCTAGAGTGGGCAGAATCATGAAAATGTTGGTTGATGGGTAGTTATCAGAAGGTGGCCACATCCATTGCCATTCAAGGGGGATCTGGATCGCCATGTTTGTGGCTGCCCAGAGCATGGGTGGCAAGCTCTGTGGCTGCCCAAGACACCTGGGCAGCTAGGTATGTGACCGCCTAGTGCCTTGGGTCGCTAGCTCTGATGGGAATCAACATCGAGCACTGACATTTTTAATTTATATTTGGGTCCTTTAATTTATTTTTATATCCTTACGAAAGTAAGATTACAAATGTAAGGCTTTATAAGCCAATGTGTCATTCCCTAATGATCTTTGGGTTTATGTGTAAAATGTCAGTAGGTCCAGCAAGGGGACCCTCAATCCTTCCCCATTGGTCCACCTAAGTCCTAGGGGCCCATGTGGGGTTGGTCCAAGTCCAAATTGAACCTTATAGAAAGATTCCTTCTCCTTTGGACCAAGGGAGAGAAAGAAGAAAAAATGAGTTTTTCTACCTTGGTCAAGGAGACAGAAGCAGTACATGTGGTTGTTTTGAGAAAATGTGGATTATACCACCAATTTTATATCATAAACAGAGGTAGTACAGTGAAAGTGATGAGAAGAGGTTCCTCGATCACAAGAAAAAGAAAACAAACAATAAGTGAAAACCAAGGGAGGTATGCTATTGCTACTATACTGAAGAAAGAGCCCTCCTTCACTCATTCAGAGACATACACGGATTGTCTGAACCACTGAGAGATAAGAGACAACAGCCTAAGGGAAATATATTCAACATAGACAATACTACCCCTGAAGATGCTGTCGTTTCTCTCCCACCAAATGCTTCAGCAAACCGCATGGGGGATTAAACCAAGCAGTAATATCCTTGCTTTAACAGCTGTTGCAGCCTTCTGAGTCTGGAAAAACACCCACATCAGTGGGACGGTGGTGAAAGTGGCATCAATGTGGAACACCTGTCCTAAAGCAGAACATGTGGTTGTGATCAGAATGTCTAAATAGCAAGCAAGGAAGGATCGGGAATTGGGATCAGATTGGCCAATCCCAAACCAATCTAGGACGTCTGGATCGGCCGATCCCAGTCCGATCCTATTTTTTTATTGTGAGGTTCATTTGAGTTTACATACTTTTACAGGGGTTTTTACACAAAAATTACTTTAAATTTGACAATTTTCGGTGAGGGTTTCTCCCTTTCCCCATGCCGAAGGAGACTCCCCCCTGCAGAGTTGAGGATGACGAGGACGACGAGGAGCACCAGTGGCCGATGGCGATGGCATCGGCAGCAGGTGGCGATGGGAATGGTGACGACAAGTGGCGATGGCAACAGCAGCAGGTTCTTATTCTTCTTCTTCGTTCTTCTCCAGTTGTTTTCTAATTTACGGGGTGGAGATCGAGTCGGATCGGCCGGTCCTGGGACGACCGTCGGATCCCAGCAGATCCTGTCCATGAATTGGGACTGGGGGGATAGGGATCGAATTGGCCTGACCCAAATCCAATCGGATCAGCCAATCCTATCCGATCCTTCCTTCCATGCTAAATAGTAAATGAATGTACTGATGAGAACAGGATGCATATATGTAGTCCAAAGACTAGGCACCGGCCTAGGGGCCTTGGTAGGAAGGCGCTATCCAAGGTCCTAGGCGACCAGACGCCTTATTGGGCCACAAAAAGGTGGCCCAAGGCACTGCTTAGGCACTTAAGGCAGCCCAAGGCGCCCACTTTGGTACCTGAATCTGGTTACCCAACCTCGTCCGCGACCGGACCGGTCAGTTCCGGATCCGGTTATCCCGCTTCTGGACCGTTCCAGCGTGTTTTTCCGAGGTGGTGACCAGAGGTGCTTGGTAGGGATTATCGAGGCCTCACCGTGCCAGTGTGGGACTGTGCGGTCCCAGTTGGTCGTGCCTGTATAGGCAAGCTCCCGCGGCAGGGTTACCGTGGGTGTTTCCTCGGTAGGTCTGGTGTTAGAGTGGTCTGATTCTCGATTGCGAAATCGGGATTTCCCCTTTCTGTTGCCGCTAGGAGTAGCTGTAGAGCCGTGATTTTTGGCTATCGCAGGTTGGCGATCAGGTTCCCTTCGCTGTAGTTGTTACTCCACTGTTGTTGCTGTTGCTTAGCTAGCGCAGCTTCCCTTCCGCCGTTGTTTTCTCGGTTGGGATTCTGCAGGACCCCTACTGAGTCTCTGTTCGGAGACTCATCTCTACTTTTCAGGTGCGGTGCTTCTTTCTCGGGGTTCGAGGGCATTTCGTGGAGGTCCTTAGCTACCAACTTGCCGGGCCGAGTGTTCACTTGGCGTGTGGTACAATTTACTATTTTAGACTATACTTTCTGTTGGACTGGACTCTGTTGCAGCTAGCTGCTTATTTCTATTAATTGTTGAATTGTCCTACTTTATTTCCTATTTCTTTGTACCTCTACACTCCTTTTTAGCCCTCCCGAGCCCTCTAGCTCGTAGGCGGCGGGCCAGGATTCGAATGGTATCGGGATCCTCCCGGTATCCGGATCTTGGGTCGTTACAGAGGAACACAGACACAGAGTGACTCCCTCAGAGAGAGAGAGATGAAATCACTCTGTGTGGGAGCAACTTCTCAGAGAAAGTCGCTCCAACAAGGAGTCCCACAGGAAACGACTTTCATCTCTCACTCTTCTCTCTCTTCCTTCCTCTCTCTCTCCCTCTATCGCACTCACGCTGACGACGACCCTACGCCCGCTTCCCCCTCCAACTGCCGCCCTTGCTCTCTCTCTTCCCCACCCTCCTCACCTTCCTCTCTTCCTCTCCTTCCCTCCATCGTGACCCTGCGCTCCTACTCTTTCTAGCGTCCCCCTCCCCCTCTTCCTCTCCCTCTTGCTCTCTCTCTCTACCTTTCTCTCTCTCTCCCCCTCTCCCTCTCACTCTGTCACCACCATCTGACATCCTCCTCCCCCTCTCCCTCTCGCTCTCTCTCTCTCTCCGATGTCCCCCTCTCCTTCTCCCTCTTGCTCACTCTCTGCCTTCCTCTCTCTCTCTCTCTCTCTCTCTCTCTCTCTCTCTCTCTCTCTCTCTCTCTCTCTCTCTCTCTCTCTCTCTCTGGCGTAGCGTGCGAGTAAGCCCACGCTTCCTCGCTCACCCTCATCTCCGACCGGGATCAGTGTCTTCACACCGATCAGGTGAGCTTTGGAACACTTCTCATTGATGACATTTACTAGCTTAGTGTAGTATTGTTTCTGGTCGGTCCGTCGACGGCGAGTGAGTGCCCGGACCAAAGTGCCAATCACGTGGGTGACCACCGCGGGTGAGCTCTGAGAGTGACCTTTGTCCCCACACCCTCGGCGTGCTGACCGCCCACTGAAGTGGGCATCCCTGGCCCATTGGGGTCCATCCCAAGCTAGCCAAACCCTTGGGACCTCAGGGTCCAACCTCAGACTCTCATCCTCATCCCCGGTCCACCAACAGACCTAGGTGCGTGCTACACGGGTGAGTCCGCCTGAGTGAAATCGTCGGGCCATTATTTGCTTGCAAATCTAGGTCTGAGGGTCATTTGGTCACTCCCAACGCATCCCTAGGTCATGTCACATCACTTGGGGGCTCGGGCACTGAACTAGCACTAGTGTCTCTGGGCCGCTATCAGAGCATCTGCCCTTCTGAGTTTTACTTTGTCTTCTCGCGTTTAACGCAGAAGGCTGAAGCAATTAGTAGTAGGGACCATAGAGACAATCTGCTCTGGGGGTATAATAGGTTGGCCCCCATCCAAGCGAATTCGTAAATTCCCGACAAGAATAGTCCTGCTGGAGTTGCTTGTGGTAGCGGCAAGTCGCTTGCCTTTACGACCACGATGATGCTTCTTCTGGGGAGCCGAAGACGATTCCGCTCCAAGGTGGCAGATCGAGAAAACTTAGCTTGTAATTACTGGTGACACAAGGCTGTGGACTAGGAACACTGGAATCGGCCCCCAAGTCCCGAAGTCTGTAGTGAAGGCTGGTGGCTGGGTGACCCGAGTGTATGCCTTCACCCGAGCCGATAGCAGTGTTGCTGATGCTCGCAATGACGTGCTTGCACCCGGAGTTGACACTATAGTGGTGACTGGGATGCCGGCGACCTAAGGCCTTGAGCCTAGACTGGGAACTGGCGGGATTGGAAGGTGAGATGAATGACCTTCGCCCCACACTGGGGCCACCACGTCCCTTAGAGGCAGACCTGTAATGGGAGCCTACGTCGTCAAGTTGTGGGGGATGTGCCCCCGTGATGGAGCAAAGGAATCTGAAACTTGACGTAGATACCCTGTGCTAGGTGCTGTCCGCAGGGAACCCTAGGGTTGCACGTCCCGTCTGCATGATAAGAAGCCTCGAACCAGGGGTTGATAACCCATTACGTGAATCTTTTCTCGAGTAACCACCACCCTCAAAAGACCAAAATGGCCCAAATTTCATGGGTTTATGTGAATAAATCACTAATTTCAATGTTCTGGGGCAAAAACCAATTTACAGGACTCAAACGAGCTAAAAAGCCCTCATCCCGATCGACATAGGCCTTAGGTCGGTCGACCTGGGCTGTGGGTCAGTTGACCTACCCAACATGCATGGGTCGGTTGACAGGCCAAAAATGGGTCTGTCAACCCTCCTACTGAATGCTGTTGGGGACCTGGCTGTGTTAACATAATCATCGTCTCCAGAAGGATCGCGATCAACCTAGTCGTGATTGGTTATACAACTGTGACTTTTACCCCCTTACTATTGGCTTCAAAGATGAGCGCGGTGTCTGGGTACACCGCGTCCCTTTCCCAGAGGCTTAATGCAGTCGAAAAGTCAACCGCGACCTCGACTTCGATCCAAACTTCCGTAAACTAGCATGAAATCTCCTGTTCCACATCCCATTCGTCTCGAACGAAGGGGAATACATACAAGAAGGCTTCATATGCCTTCCACACACTGGAAGGACTCTAAAACATAAAGAAAAGTCCAAGAAAAGGGGCAATTCCTTCGATTACACCACACACACACCCATGCTACACCACATACACATTTGGCCTCATCTGGGTCTCAAATCGCGAGATAATATGACCAAAATGAGGGGAAACACTTCCCGACATGCCACTAGCTCGAAATCGAGCATTTAAACTACAAATTGCCACCCAAATCTACAGATTCGTCTCACGTCCTGAAACATGCTATTTAACCCCAAAAGGGGGAAATTCGCTCAAACTCACCCCACTAGGCACGAAATCATGGGAAAATAAAGTACAATGGTTAGAGATCCGTCCCCCTATCTCTTCCAAAGAAACCAAGTAATTTCGAGGACGATCCACGGCAAAATCACTCATTCCATGGCCGATTCTTCACGAAACCGCGAGGATCCTCTCCACCTCATCATCACCTGCCGCTCCGCGCTCTGGTCCTCGCCGCCCGCGCCCTTCGCCGCCCTCCACCTCGCCGCCCGTCCTCCCCGTCGGCCACCGGAGAAGAAGAGGGAGAGAGGGAGAGACGTGAGAGTGAGAGGGAGAGAATGAGAGAGAGGGAGAGTCATGAGAGTGAGAGAGAGAGAGAAATGAGAGGGGAGGGGTTTTGAAAGAAAATTTTTATTTTTTTCATTTCAATGACTCTAATAAAATCTCAAAAAATATAATCTGACTCTGACAAATTTCATCCCAATGGAGATAGCTGGCCAATGTAAGAAAACAATATGTCAAGAGGAATCAGGCATCCCAGCTTATCAGTAAATTAGAAATCAGAATTCATGGCATCTACTATTGACATGTCCCTATAGTTACATTCAGAAAGAGCCTCCTTATCAAGCACATGGTGTATAAGAGCCCCTAAACCTGACCAGTTTTGAAGGAAGAACTTAGCAGAGCCATTGCCAATGAGGCATTTACAATAAGTTTCAAACATTGGCCTGCTTTTAGAATGGCATGCCACATTTTAGATCCCAATTCCTTAGAAGTAGAATCAAGGAAACCATCCGAGTAATATTTACCTTTAATGTAGGAGCACTAGAGTGATGTTGATGTGCAGAGTTTCCAGCAGCATTTGAGAGAAAAGGCCTCCCCCAAAGTGGTGAGGGATCGAAGGCCAGCCCCCCCTTGTTCCCGAGGCTGACAAAGAGATTTCCAAGAGAGCCATTGATGTTTTTTCTCCCTAGCATAAAAATACCACAGAAAATGTGATAGAATAGATTCCACTTTGTGCAAAAGTTGAAGGGGGGGAGTGGAGGCTGCAAGGATGTGGATGGGCATTGACAGCAATACATGTTTAATAAGGGTGATTTTCCCACCAAAAGAAAGCAAGCGGCCCAGCCAAGAAGACACACATCCTTGGATTTTAGAAATAATGGAATCAAAATAGCATGACATGGTTCGTCCCACATAGATGGGAGCTCCCAGGTAAGTGAATTTGAAGGGCTCATATCAGAAACCAGTATGCTTAGCCACCTTGGAAATGTAGGAGGAAGAAGTCGAGTGAGCCATGACAAATGAGCTCTTTGGGACACTCACCTTTTGTCAAGAGGCTTCCTCATATTTACTTAAGAATCCCTTGAATTTATTGATAGCAGCAATAAAGGCATTAGTGAAGACCAGAGTGTCATCAGCGAAGAGTAAATGTGAAACAACCAGGCATGAAGATGGCACTTTATATCTGCAGTAGGGGTATTGCATCACAAGGGCTGAAAGGCCTCTGCTGAGGACTTCCTCTGCCAAGATGAAAAGTGTCGGGGCCAAAGGATCCCCTTGACGAAAACCTCTGGTGGATTTAAAATAGCCTTTGCAGGAACCATTCAGCATGACAGAGAACCAACAGTTTGTGAACATGAGGCGGATATAGTCAATCCATTTATCAGCAAAATTGAATCTCTATAGAATAGCAAATAGAAATTTCCATTCTAGCCTGTCATAGGCTTTCATCAAGTCTAGCTTGATGATGATGCATGAGTTGGGTCTTCGAATCAATATCCTCCGCCTTGTACCAGAAATCAAACATTTCAGTTGTTCCTTTCATAGGAAACCTATCATGTTGATGGAATTGATATAATGATGAGTCACTGTTTGCTTATTGCCACTTCCATTTTGGCAACGATATGAACTTCTTGTTTAGCATTGTTGATCATTATTTTGATGATGTCTGCCATGGCTACATATGTTCCAACTCATCATTCTTGTGGACTCTTAACATTGTTTAATTGTCTTGATCTCCATGAGCATTAGACAAAGGGGGGAGCTTGAGGGTTTACATTTCGGTTCAGAATGCATTGCAAATAATCTATGCTTGCACCACTTTGTGGTCTCATGCATTCCAATGCATATCATGTTAAAGGGGACATAACAGTTGGTATTTTTTTTAAAAGAAAATTTGCCCTTCATGTTAGCATGGATTGCATTTCTATTACATCATGTGTTCACATAAGTCATAAGTTGAATACTCCACTGTCAACATAGGCACAAGTTTAAGGGGAGTCAGCATAAAAGTCTAGTTTGCATCCTTGTACATTTTGTTGTCATATGAAGTGATCTTCTTAGGGGGAGCTTGTTCTGAGAAAAATCTGCTAGAATCTCTATTACTGTTGATCAGGTTGACCTTAGACCAACTCAGGTCGACGCCATGGTTGATCCTTATTACAAATTACTCTTTGTCTGAGCTTAGTGCATCGACACCATGAGGTGCCAGCATCGACACTCTTGCACACCTCCTGGCCCTCTTCACTTATCATAGTCTGAACTCACTGCACATCCTCAGGGGGAGAGTTCACTACCCATTCTTACTCTCTACCCAACTGCATGCTTTGCATAAATCAGGCCTTTGTATCATGATGATGATTTGTTGTGTTTCATCTTGGGTCTAAAATGCTTTGATTTCTCTGAACCTTCCTAGTATGTCTGAAATATGCCATCTATTGCATGCTCAGCTATTTGATTCCTATCTCCTTGAATGCCTTTAACTCTTGGGAGTATTTCTATCTGTTGTTGTGTTCATTTACTAGAGTAAATCTTAAAAAGGAATCTTCCTTTATGGAGTTTTGTGACTACTCTGAATATGAAAGCTGTTGGTTTAAATTTAATGAGTTCTTGAGCTTTAAAGATTAATGGTCTTGAAAGTGGCTATATTTAGACTTAATGGACCTAAACCAGTTTTTCATGTTTTGACATGGTATGTCTTCTTAAATATGAAAGTTTATTTCTCGTACAAAGGGATCTTTGATTGAGAAAGCCGCCACTCAATAATATAACATTGGTGTCTATGTCATTAATTCAATGGTTGTGACAGATTTCAGAACATTTATTAATTCATTATTTTCAGAAATAACGCCCTGGTAGGGGTCGCTATTTACAGTTTTGACGACTATTCAAACAGTCGTTGTTAACACGTTTTGCAGGATAGCATTTAGATAAGCATAGAAAGCATTTAGATAAGTAGTTAATAAGCATTTAGGTGCCCTTGAAAGCTTAAGTCTAGAGCTTACCGATCCGTAGGGAAACGTGTCCATGTCGTCCCAAATCACTCGTGATAGGCGCTACAGCAACCCCATGTCCCGAGCTGCTATCCACCACCTTGCGATGGGTATCCGATTCAGATGTACCTCCTTCCCTCACCCTAGGCTAGGGAGGTATAGGTAGCTCCATACCTGCATTAGTCAAGTGTCAGCATATAGCAATAATAAGCATAATCATAAGCAGAAGCATAAGCGTTTAGAGTTAAGCATTTTACCTGGAGTAGAGGTCAGAAGCCGCCCAGCATCGTTTGCCGGTAGATCGTGCTGAGTGAGTCAAAGAGGAACGCCAGTACAATGGCTTCCCAGGTGTACTCCCCAACTCCATCTAAGTCTCTCAGCAGCGGAAGGAGCTTGCAGCTCACTCCATCTGCCCTCGTCGCGAAGAGCAACTTCCCGAACAGCAACATCA
The DNA here is from genome assembly GCA_024336825.1 of Amorphophallus titanum. Classification (NCBI taxonomy): domain Eukaryota; kingdom Viridiplantae; phylum Streptophyta; class Magnoliopsida; order Alismatales; family Araceae; genus Amorphophallus; species Amorphophallus titanum. The sequence continues at coordinate 12,180 of JANBPO010006089.1, forward strand.
GGAAGCAGTACAGGACAATGTCTCCCTCCGGTCCCGGTCCCGTGGCTACTGTCTTCTTAGCTCTATCTGTCAGTCGGCCCAGATGCTCCTCGGGTAGCTCGCCAACAGCTATCGCCGCTCCTCTCAATCCTAGGCTCTCCTAGAGCACCGCCCTCGCCAGCATCGACGAGTGATGTCCAGGTCCTGTCCACTCCAAATCAAGTAGCTCCCTTGCCATCTCTCGGTAGTCAGCGTAGGTGGTGTCTGTCACCGGTGCTCCGTGGACTCGAAGGCCCGTGATCCTCTCCACGTCCTCGAGCGTGGGGATCATGTGTCCCCATGAGAAGAGGAATGCTCGGCTGACTATGTCCCATCTCTCGTGCAATGTGTATAGTAGGGCCGTGTCAGTCCGCATCACCTCAATCCCTAGTAATTCTGCAAACTCCATCACCGCTAGTCTCTCTCTCTAGTAGTTTGATAGTGCCTAGTACACTGCCCGGACCTACAGCTAGGAGATCCGTGTCCGTCGTTTCCCCTGCACACATTTAGGGCATTTAGTCAGACATAATAAAACATAAACCATTCATTGCATTACATTATTAATAGGGTTTTTTTTTTAAATCAACAAAAGACTGGGATTTCTGGCCTACGTAAATCCCCTCTAGGGGGGGTTACGTGGACCTGCCCACCCCCCCTGGGCAAGTCTGCGTAAACCCCCTCCCACTGTCACAGAACAAAAAAAATATTTTTTTAGTTGAAGGGGGGTTTACGTGGACCACCTCACCCCCTCCATTCCAATCTACGCAAACCCCCTTAACCCTTCAACGTGCCCTATAAAATCCCCTTAGATGCTCAAGGGGCACAGACATGCATGCAAGGATACTAACCTACACAGGTGGACTCAAGCATCAAGGCTTCCAGTATGGACACAAGGAGCAAGACGCGTTGGGTGGCTTGTTGATCGGCTCATACACGCCGAGGGTATGTCGAATGTACTCCCTTCACATGGCATCTAGCTTCTCTAATCAAGTCCATTCTCTCGCGTATGAGGCATTGTGATAACGATGATCACACCCACACATCGAGTTTGCCCACTATGGCACATTTTGATAACAATACAGATGCCATAATGTCATATTTGCTCTTGCCATGGGACCACGTGCCCATCGCTTGTCCCGAGCCAGCTACCGATGCTCTCGACCGTTGACCTGAGTTAGTTAGACCTTGGCCTAGAAGTAATATTCCCGGGACCGACTCTAACTCCACGGCATGAAGACACTTGCCTCTCGGGATCCATACCTGACTGCTCAACTCAAGCGGCGTCCGGCCTCCCTCAAGCGTTAGCTAGTGTCCACCCCTGCCATCCAGTCTAGCTCTCCCTCATCAACTCTATCATGCCCTTTGCTCCTCATGGAGAGCCTCTGTAGAAATACACAGAAATTCACTTTATCCTACAATGACCTAGGCACTGACCCGTCTATTGTAATTGTCCCACAGCTTGCACCAAATATATTTTTGGCCTTTAAGGCCCACCTGCAAAGCCTGCATGCCATCTATAAAGTCAGAAACTTGTTGTTCATGCATACCCATATGCAGGTACCAAACTCGCCCCCACATCAGCTGATGTGTAACCAATTTCCTAGATTCTAGTCAACTAACCCCATTAGTTAAGTGTAACGGTCACCCCATAGCTGCAGTGTACACCCAGTCTGTAAGACCCCAGATTTTTGGATCTGGTTCTGCGGGTCACGGATCATGTCCGTGTGGGTTTTGAACTTTTTATAATGGTTTTTTGGACCCTTTGTCGGTGCGTTTCGGGATTATTTTGGGTCCGTGGTAGTGCGTGGAGCGATCTCACATTTTTCAAGAATTTTTTAGAAGATTTCAACAGTATATAAGTAAGTTACTAGATTAGATTAATCCACCCTTTTATTTACGATCGCGTGTAACATGGGTTGCATCGATCAAATCCGGTGGCGCCAAAGGCAATGGGATTTGACGTGGTTTGGTTGGCCCATGGCTGGATTGGAAGAAGAAGAAGTCACCAAAAGCTACCAGACGAGGGCTGCTCCATCAAGTTGCGGAGACGTGGATAGGGTGGGAAGGTTGAATAGATGATAGATAGGATCCATCGTCCCCACCATAACGATCGAGGACAGAGAGACGAGAGACACGAGAGAGACGAGAGATGAGCGTTGGCGTGAGTAGCGGCGCCAGTTCGACCACCGTGAAAGCCGACCTCCACCGCCACCAGCTTCCCATCTCGACCAGGGCGGCAGGGGGAGGAGGAGGAGGCGGACCCACCTTCGTGGCGGTGAAGACCGTCGCCGGCTTCACCCCGAGAAGGAGATGTGGGAGCCTCCGGTCGGCGCCCTCCCCCTCCGCCTCGAAGTACGGTTCCTCGTCTTTTAGGGCGCGGGCGGCCGTGGAGGACGGGGTGGTGGAGGGGGTGACGGGGGCGAGCGGGAGGAGCTTCTACGAGCTCCTGGGGATCCCGCGAGGCGGCACCAGCGCGGAGATCAAGAAGGCGTACAAGGAGATGGCCCGGCGCTACCACCCCGACGTCTGCCCCTCCCCGGACCGCACGGAGGAGTACACCCGCCGGTTCATCGAGGTGCAGGAGGCCTACGAGACGCTCTCGGACCCCGGCCGCCGCGCCCGCTACGACCGCGACCTCGCCCGTGGCCTCCATCTCGCCTTCTCCGCCAGGCGGAGGTCGCACCGCTGCTATGACGACGAGGTAAGCCGGATTGAGTCCCCCAAATAATCCCCATCCCCTACAAACTTTCCGACACACGAGGAAGATCCCCTCCAGTGTGTGATGCTCCTGCTTGAATCTGATCTCGGTTCTGTTTGGTCTCTAGTCCTTCCGGAAGATCATGTAAATCTCCTCCTTGGCGCTAGGTGCTGCCTGTGAACGTGATGGGTTTCTTTCTGTGTTTCAACGATTTTCTAGGAGGACCGAATAGTTTCTACTTCGTCTTGGAATTGTAATTGCTGCTCCCTAGGGTAGGCTAAACCCGTGTTCATAGTTGCTGGGCTTGAGAAGATTCCATTGCAGTACTTTCTGCGGGCTTCAATTCTTGTAGGCGTCGGAGAGATATTGTTACTCCCTTCTTTATTGTCTATATGGCTCTTCTCCTCTGTATCTAGTAATCTGATGAAATAAATTGATTGTACATGAATAGATCTACTCTGGGATCTTTGTTGCTCCGGTTTGAGGAGGGGAAAAAAGGGAAGTGATTATAAAGGTGTATATCGTTTTCAATTTGTGGGATTATGATTTGTCATCTGTTATACAGAATTGATGATTGATGATTTGTGTTCTGCCTTTCCCTCACATTGGGTATTTGTATCTTCTTAGAACGGAATTTTGTATTGCTTACTCCTGTTTCGTGCAATCAATACCTAACTTTTTTAGCTTGAAAGGTCTAGGTCTGTAGAGGACTTATTGTAGACATGGATGAGCTTTTCTCATTTCAGCAAATTTTTCGTTTTATCTCCAAATTGTTTCCATCACTTTCTTTTATTGCCTATTTGCATGATATCATTTGTCGACCTGAAGATTAAACTTAGGTATATATTTCTGTTTGGGTCTGTTTGACTATGGATTTGCGGTGTTTGCCTTCCTTGTTATGGTGTTTTCATCGAGTATGGACCCCTTCATCATCATATAGATGCTTATCCGTCACAACCCAGTACCCTACTGGCATGAGGTTCCTTTTGTTCCTTTATACCTGCATCTGAGAACTACATGTTTTTCTTTTCTTGTATGCACATATTCCGGCTGTTTGCAATGAGTGTGCATGTTTCTCAATCTCTCTTTTATTACATGGATGACCCTGTCTTGGTTGAATTTGCTAGTTTTATCATTGTCAATAAAGTTACACTTATTTTCACATTATCAAGCAAAGAAACATTTAGTGCTTTCTTAAAACCTTACAAAAATTTTATTCCAAAATTCTGCTTTGATGTGCTCTAGCATTTGGTTCTATGTTCAGATTTGTATTCAATGATTTCATTATATGTCAATATCTGGCTTTTATGTGGTTGTTCTGGTTTGTTCATCATCATTGTAAATGTTCAGGCATATTCTTCTGCCATACATCTAGTTATCTTTTTTTTTGGTCGTGGGTGCACTTTCTTTCTTCCTTTTTCTTTGCAAAACAAGGTATGTTATATTATCTGTCGCTAAATAGAGGTAATTCAACCAGGATGAGGTGAGGAAATGTTCCCGATGACACTCAAGTCAAGAAACAAGGAAGGTTGTGATTATATCTTCTTCACAACTGTATGACAGGTTTAAAGAGGCATGTTTGAAATAAATATACTCCAATTGTAAAGAAAATATAGTGCTCGTAGTGAAATATTCTCAATGCAAATCTTGCATTCTCGAAAAATGAAGTCATTTTCACTGTCCAAATACTCCACTAGATGGCATGTTAGGCAAGTAGGAAAAACTGTTTATGCAAATCCTTTGGGAAGCAGACGCCATCTGGGTGCTGTTTCTTATCTGTTAGTCTTATTTGCCTGTTATTTTTGGGTCACACTCTCTGGACATTCATCTTCTTTTGTTGCCCAAAATAAATTCTTCATATCTCCTTTTAGTTATATTGGACTGACATCAGCCCTCTTGTAAAGTGCAAGCATATACAAGATAGATGGTTACGGTATTGAAAGTGTTGGAACACTCTCCTGCGCTGAATTTTGTTGTTGTCTCCCTCATCTTTTTATGATAGACTGTGTTAATACAAAATATGTTATACCATGCAAATGATTTAAAAATTGTAACCAATCCTAAGGACAGAAGTTCTATGCTGGCTTTCTCTCTGGTGTGGTCTTCAGTTTAATGTTGTGACGCTTTTATCTTAATGCTGTTAACTGTGCTTTTATTAACGGCATCTATCCACATCAGGAGTTTGAGGAGAAATCGCAATGGAGAAGCCGTTGGCAGGATCAGCTTGGAGAACTGAGGAAGAGAAGCATGAACAAGGCCGCCGGGAATAATTTATCCTGGGGAGCTAGAATGCGGAGACACAGAGAAGAATCATCAACAGAGTAGGTTCTAGTTTCGTGGTACACATGTTCCCTCGCATTTCCCAGAGATCAAATATACAGCAGAGAGGAATGGGGCTGACTCTAAATATATTTAGCTGGTTAAGAATCGGCATGAAAAAACTAAATTGGAGATTAGCTAATGAAATTCCTCGTGCCACGGTGGATTGACAGTGCAAAGAGTCGCAGATGGAAGGCACCATCACTTTGTCCGGCATTGGCCGCAGCTGTGTTTCACCGCCGCTTTGTTCAAGAGTGCTGCTTCGCACGTGAGAGAACACATATTGTACAGAAAATTAGAAGTTTTTTCCCCTCTTTTTAATAAATAGAAACCTTGTGTAAAAGACTTTCTGTGGGTCTCAACAATTCCCACTGTAAGCTAGTTGCTGTCCTGGATGCTATTTTGCTGAGCAGAGGTCTACCATGTGGCGAATCTTCTATTGAATTGCCCAATGGCCGCCAGGGGCTCATCACCTCCTAGATGTGGCCTCTGTGCGACCCCCACCCCCCCTAATTGGGTACATGTTACCCCATAATTCGTCTTCCGTTTGGTTCCACGTCGCTACCAAGGTAACTTCGTTTCTTTTCCCTAAGGATTTTATGATCATCTATCGTCTCGAGGGAAGACCAGAGACCTGTCAGTCCGTGATGATGGGCGAGGCACATTAAACCTCAGTTACTAGGTTTCAAAGTTCTCTGCAATTTTTCATGCTCTAGCCGTCATCTCGATGTGCACTCTTGAGTTAGACTCAAGTTCTCGCCTAATCATCCACTTCCAGGACTTAACCTGACCCACCTAGATCCTTCCCTGAGCGAACAATTCACCTTTACAGCCTTCAGGCACCCCTAATTAGCCCCCATTTACCCTTGTTTCATTCATTAGCCCTTGATCCGGCGGCCGGGTCACCGTGGATTTGATCTGGCGCACACACTGGGCCGGCCGCCATGTAACCCCCGATTCACCTCACATAACTCCTGGCCGCCGTGGTCCCACCCCAGCCGCCACATGGCCTTGCCGCCGTCTCATCCCGCTTGTGCCCAGTCGCCAGTGACTCTCCCCAACGGCCGCCAGAACCATGGTCCACGTTCATGCATATCTGTGGCACATGGCCGCCATGCCACCTGGGTTATCAGTCGCTGGCCCACTAAATCCCATACCCACACGAATAAGCATAGATGGGTGCAGGGTCTGGATACACGTGCATGAATTGAACGCCAGCCCACTCACTATGTATATGTAAATAAGCATACATGCGTATAACATGAGTATATAAATTAAATAAGTTCATGCATGAAGCCCACTCCCCCCCCCCCATGCATATGTCGCCGGGTCACCTAAAACTCAAACACCAGCTTCCGGTTCACCCATATGTTAAGTATATATAACATATCCATAAACTAACTAACCACTAATAAATGACCCAATACCCATCCCAGCCGCCGGTTCACACATTTAATCATGCATATATATACATAAATAAACATAGGTGCATTTTCGTGGGCCAACCATTTGAGTCACCGATCCCAGCCGCCGGATCATCCAACTCCATTGGCCGCCGGTTCATGTTTCTACCCATACAGAACATTTCTTATCCATGCCATATCATCTTTCTCACTTTTCCACTGATTTCTGAGCCAGACCCAACCCCATGGGA
>JANBPO010006103.1:0-17238 GCA_024336825.1 Amorphophallus titanum
GTGACTTGAGGATTCTTGGCAGTCGTTGAGGGAGAGGTTTAGAAAAACTCTTTAGGTCGATTCATGTTAGAAGTCATCCCACTCTATTTCCTCCCAAAGCAACAAAATAAAACAAAAAATGAAGAGTGATATAAAAAACAACAAAAAAGGAGTGAAAAAGAAAAGGGCCAGCAAGACAATGGAGCTCAAAATCATCACAAGGGAGGCATGGTAGAGATCAAAAATCAGAATTTAGATTTTTAAGCGGCACATCGACCACTTCGGTCAACCGATGCCCTCGATTCGGTCGACCATTCACGCCGATCTGGGCCGACCGAACCCCCGACCAAACCCTATTTTCAAGGGTTCTTTCACCCCATTTCCTCATTCTATCACACCCATTCTCTCTCCCACACTCTTACCTAACCCTAGACCACCAAACCTCCTCTCCTCAATCCCTTAAACCTCATCGTTCTTCCATCCGCACAAGATCTGGTGGATTCGTCACAGTTTCAGGACGACATCTCCGCGGCCATTCGTGCGATCGTGAAGCTCCTCCCTAGGTTCTAGAGTGTGGAGAAGGTTGATCATTTTCAGCCTTCAGTGTGTCCTTTGGTCCATCTTCATCACCAGGGTTGAGCTCTATCTCTCACAGTAGATTTTCTAGCCTAAGATGTCACCTAGAAGGAGTTCTCGGCACTCTACCCAAGGGGACTCTAGCGCTCGGAGATGTGAGGCTCCGGCTCCTCCACCACAGTAGGCTCCTGCACCTCCTCGTGCACCTCGGTTGCCTCCACGGCCCATTATCGACCCTCAACTGGTCGACTTCAATGAGGTGAACGAGATCCTGCCCGATCTTTGTGCTGTCTTTGAGATTCAACCGATTTGGAGTGATTTTGTCACTAGATATACTAGGTACTACCCCAACCTAGTGCAAGAATTTTATGGGAATTTGGTTGATAGAAATGGGGAGTTATATATAGTTGTTCAAGGCATTGAGATTCATATCATACCCAAACAGACACACATCCTCAGGCCTGTATAGACATCTAGAAAAATCCTCTTCCAGAGAGGAGAGAGAGAGAGATATCTGTTAGAAGGTCATCGGCGGTCATGGATGGCGGGGTGCGAGAGCCCCCCCCGCCATCAGGGTGGAAGGAGGAGCGTCCTCGGCGGAGACTGGGCATCGAAGAACGTATGCTCAAATGCTGTTGACATCTCATCTGAAAATGAAGATGCATATTCCTTTAAAGGACCCCGGCTTCACAGACTAGGGAGAACCGGCGGTGTTCTTCACTGACATGTTTAATCACCGAAGATCACCTATAATTGTTCTCAATTAATACTTTCACATTAAAAACTAAATAAACAGTAATTTTTAATGAGAAATTTTGCCAAGTACACCCTTGCAAAACTAATGAAAAATAGTAACAACACCCGTTTTCTCAGCCAAATTGAACACCGGCCGGCTACTGGGTACTGTTGCATGACCCATGCATTTCTCCTTCGCATTTGAATCTTTTGCTGGAGAATTCTTCACAAGGAGGGAACCCGTGACAGGGAAACTTGAACATTAATCTTCAGAGCGAGGGTACCCAAGTTCCCATCGTTTGCTACTCCGTGCCGCAGTTGGCCTCATCTCGTTTACCACTGACATGAAACTGAGTCTTTTCAAGTCGTAGACACATGAAAGGTCATTCAGCAAAAAAAAACAATTACATGATGGTGATGGAGGGGAGGAATCACGTTGCAAAGTCTGTGACTTGTTCACAAGGGCATTGACAAGTCAAGAAAGGTGAACAAAACCACAAGTTTCAATCCTATGATACAACTTTGCATGAATGCTGCCAAGAAGCTTTGACCTGTAATTTTGTGGGCTTCAGGTCAGGAGAGATCGTGGGGTTTGAATCTTCTCTTGAAGAGGTGGTCCATGTATCTAGCTTCATAGGCAATGTGGACATTGTAGACCTAGAAAACATGCTTAATGATCATATGACTGTTGATGAGGCGGACGGATGCAACGTGCATGATGATGATTGAAGGCAATAACTAATAACAACCTCCTCCCTTGCAATGTAATAGAGTACTTTATTCCTCTCTGTTGGGGTATGTCCGATATTGAAAGATTTAGAAAACAATATGTTCTCTCTTCCCCAAGCAGAAACCTGAGTTTAAAAAACGAAAGAAGAGACATAAGTATTGTGTTATTTAGGACTTAACAATCTGATTAGGGAATTAATAAATCCAGATCAAATTGTCAAGATTCATGGCCAAATGGCTCAACCCCGACTAGATACAGTCAGTCTAGGTATTTGATATTCATTTTTAAATTATATATTGAACATTCTTAATGCAACTAATGACTCAGATTATCAAAGCAATTAAAGGAACAAGGATGGATATAAGCTTAATCTGACCACAAAATCCTACTCTACCTTTAGCATCCATTCCTTGGAGTGGCTTTCTCATTTCTCATTCTAACAAACACAGTCAAACTAAAAAGAAAACACTCCCCATTTCCGCAAAGATTTTTTTTGATAGTTTTTTTTTTAATGGGGATGGGAGAACCCAAATAACCCCCCCATTTCACATAATTGCATAAATGCCCCATTCAATTTATATAAATGCCTATTTCAATCCGATTAATGCCCAAAAATAGCCTAAAAATTCACAAAATTAGGCTGAATCCACTGAATAAAAACCAAACCCAGACCACTAAGGATCCGCGAAGGCGTGGGCCTTACAGGAAACCCTCCCTCTCTTCCTCGCGCGACGCTGGTTATCCAGCACCACTAGCTCATCTTTAGATAGGGGAGCACAACTATCGCCGGCCATGGTGGGATCTTCCCCAAGTGTGCTAGCGGTTCCTTCAGGAGAGACCCTCCGAGGGCTCGGCCCTTCGCTGGCCGCAGACACTACCGACGAACGTACCACAGGGATGCCAATAGGGACCAGATATTGCAACCTCCCCAGGGCGAACGTGACCTCGACTGAAGGGGCCACAATTGTCACCTGACCGGCCCCTAGCGCGACGTGGTCCACAGGGCGGGGAGTGCACCTCGGCAAACGGATGATCTCATAGCTCCATGTCAGAACCTCAGGCGCCCCTGAAACTAGAACAAGGCCAGTTAAATCCAGTTCACCACCGGCACAACCTGATGAAGAATCAAAGCTAGTACCCTGCGGCAACGGGGGACTCAACCTCAGCTCTCAGAGCAATGCCGGAGTCAGCACAAAGTCTGCATCGACAAGGTAAAATCAGAGGATAGCGTCCACCTTCTTACAATCCTTGGCCTTGATTGGAGGCTTCCTATCGGCCCAGATAGGAGGGGTACCCCTAAACCTCCAACTGCCAGAGTGATCGTAATCACTCGACTCGACAATGTACACGTAACGCTGCGACCAACCCTTGAGGTTGGCCGCAGTAGCAGAAACTCGGATGAGGTTCCAACTGGACTGGGCCTTGAAATAGGCAAAGGCCATATCGGCCAGGCAGCACTAAATATAATAAAACTGCCAGAATAGATGGATGCTAGGCTCCACCGATGCTCTCCGGCACGCATAGATAAACCCGCAGAGGATGAAATAAGAGTTGGGAGACAACTCCCCAGGATGATGCCCGTAATGGTGAAGCACGGACACTATGAAAGGATGCGTAGGCAGGCGAAAACCCGCTTGAAAAGATGCTACTAGGATCATAAACCCTCCTAGAGGAAGGCCCAATATGTCATCATCAACGGTTGGAAAGATGATGTCTTGATTGGACAGGATCTGAAAAGCTTCCCGCAGTCCCTGGATTACCCTATGTTGAACCCCCTCCTCATGTATAATGTCTTATGAATTTTGATGAAAGAACCTTATTTTATTCCAGCCAATCAGAGAAGACTTTCTGGAGGGAAATTTTCTCACTAGTTCTCTATATATTTACTTGAAGCTTCTATTGGAGAGGCTACTGGAGCTGCTGTCCGAGAGAGGAATCTACGTGAGCCTTCAAGAGAGAATCTGTGGAAGAAAAAGAAAAAAAAGGAGTAGCCCAGTCCTAGTCTGAAACTGACCAGTGCTGATAGAGAGAGTCAAGAGAGAGCAGAAGAAAAAGAGAAGCCAAGAGAGGAGTGTAGCCCTTCTCACATCCAGACTGAGCCTAAAAGGCAGTCAGATCGGACTTGTGTCCAGATCTGTCCAAGCGTGCTTCAAAAGTAAAATCTGAAGCCACCGTCTGGTTATCCTTTTCTGAGTGTGCATTTCCTTGCCTCATCTTCATATCAGGAAAGTTGTTCCTCTACTGCACTTGCAGTGTTTTCTTTTGTGTTTTACAGTCGTCTCATTTCATCTTGAACAATCCCTACTGATTTGTGTGTAGGAAGACAGACAGAGGGTTCTCCGTTCTGTGTTGTTGGAAGACAGACGGAAGGTTCTCCGTTCTATGTTGTTGGGAGTTGTCCCGTGTGTGTGTGGAGGGGATTTCATCCTCGTATGGTAAACCACCCCTGCTGATTTGTGTGCGGGAAGACAGACATAGGGTATTCTCTGGTCTGTGGTAGGGGCGTCGCCCCCGTGTGTTGCTGCATTCGCAAGGTGTGGAGAAGTCTCACCGGTTTGGTGAGGGGTGGACGTAGGTTGCGGATTTACAACCGAACCACCTTAAAAATCCCTATGCAATGGTTTGTGTCTTGTGTGGTTGATCCCTATCCTCTATTCCCATTCACAGGTTCGCAGGTTGATTAAACGCATGCTATCTTGCTGAACTGTCTGTGCTTAAGTGTGCAACAACCTCTCCATTTGACACTGAGTTTCTGGAGCTCCCTCTTTAGATGATCCTACTAATTCCACTGTGCAATATGTCTAAGCATCTCGTGTGCATTATAGTCCTTGACTGTTCTTTAATGTGTTAGGATTTTTAATTGGGCATTGATTGTGAAAAGATCTATTCAACCCTCCTTCTAGATCCTGCTGCATCCTATCGGACCCAACACAACCTACTTTTTGCATCCGACCAATCAGAGGTGCTATCCAGAAGACCCTCTAGGATAGGAAGGGCGTCCTTGGTGCTCTCAGCCAATGAGGAAGAAGATCGGAAGAGGATCAAGACTATCATTTCAGCCTCAATCAAATATAAACAGATCTTGGGCAACGACGTCACCGGAGCCTACACCGGCACGGCCTCCACCCCCGCGACGCAATACGTGACCACCGACAACGCCGTGGGCAACCGCGCCGCCGGCGCGCCCGGCTGGCTCATGCAGGCCGACGTCCTCCAAGCCATCGGCGCGTCTTTGTCGGACCGCTCCGACACCTTCGTCATCCGCAGCTACGGCGAGGCCGTCAATCCCGTCACCGGCGTCACGACCGGCAAGGCTTGGTGCGAAGCCGTCGTCCAGCGCGTCCCCGACTATGTGGACCCGACCAACGCCCCGACGGTCGCCCCCGCGCCCGCCTCCGCCCTCCCCGGCAACCCGCTCACCGCGACCAACCAGACCTTCGGCCGCCGCTTCAAGATCGTCAGCTTCCGCTGGCTCAGCCCCGACGACATCTGAGCAACTCCCAACGCTCATCCTCCAACGCCAAGGCATCGACTTTTGCAGGCATGACTTCCCTCCCCAAAATGAAACGCTTCAAACTCGGTGCCTTCCTCGCCGCGGCCTTCGCCCTCGTCGCGCTCCTCCGCGCCGCCGACGCCCCCGAGCCCAAGACCATCTCCGTCGTCTGGCGCGCCGTGGGCTTCGAAAAAGCCCTCACCGATTATTACATCAAAAGCGACGGCAAGGACGTCTCCCTCGCCATCCCTCCCTTCGCCGCCTCGTCCGAATATGCCTACCGGGGACCGAATCCGATGGCGATCTACCGCAAGTCGGACAAACCCGCGCCCGGCAAGCCGCCCGTCCCCGTCGCCACCATCCGTTTCAACCCGAAGTGGACGCAGGCCCTCGTCTTCGTTTATCCCAAGCCCGACGGCACCCTCGGCACCCGCACCGCCCCCAACGACGAACAGGATTTCAAGCCCGGCAGCATCCGCATTTTCAACCTCACCGCCCGGCCCATCCGCCTGAAAATCGGCAATGAGGACCAAGTCCTGGCCGCCGTGCATATGACCATCGTCGGGCCCAGGCCGGGTGTTCACTCGATGCCCGTCCGTTACGCCTTCAAGGAAAAGGACGCCTGGGTGTGGAAAGGCAGCAACTATTTCTCCATCCGCCCAAGCACCCGGCGCACCGTCGTTCTCATCCACACCGACGCCGCGTTCTTTCGTGCCATCGGGTCGGACGGCTCGACCTCCGCCCCCACCGCCCTGCAGGTCTTCTCCTTCAGCGAGGCCTGCCCGCTGGCCGGTCAAAAATCCGATGCCAAAAACCCAAAATCAGCCCCCGCCCGCTGACCCCCGCCTTCTACTCCGCCCTGTATCCGCAACAAGGCGACCCAAGGTGTTCATGGGGAGCCTAAGCACCTAGGCAATAAGACATCTGCTTAGGCGTTGCCTAGGTGACACCTTGGCACCTATTTAAAAACCCAAAAAATATATATCTCCAACATACAAATTATGAATGAGATGCATGAAAAAATTATAGATTTTGATACTAGAAATTGAGAGAGATAGGGGGAGGAAAGAGGGGGGCAGAAAGAGAGAGGCACACACAGAGAGAGTGAGGTGTTGGAGGAGTGTGTGGAACCCGATCTATCTATGACCCCACCTCGTATTTGGAGCCCCGTGGCCTAAAAAATTATGGGGGGGAGTATTATAGGCTATGCCTGGGCTAGGCAGCCCAAGGCACTGGTTGCCTAGGCCAGTGTCTTGCTCGCCTAGGCGGGTGCCTAGTTGCCTAGGTGGGTGCCTCTCGCATTTCTGGAGGGGGGGGAGGTGCAGAAAGGCGGGCTGGCATCTTGGGCCCATAAGGGTGCCTGGTCACCTAGACAACTGCCTTGACAACTATATTTCATACATCTCTTATATGACTAATCATGTCATACGTATCACGGAAGCACAAATAGATAAGTTCGCATGAGAGAGAGAGAGAGAAACCATAATCACATGAAATGTATTAACATCTCAACCATTCATAATCCAAAAAGATACATGTCCATTGTCCTTTTACATATGAGTCCATACATGATCACCAATCCACAACTAACCATAATATGAAAGATAGATATCCATAGCCTACCCTGACGTAGGCAAGACTAAACTACACCTCAGTCGCAGCCTCCTTCTCAACCTCCTCTACAATGTCCCCTAAAAAAGTGTGCCACATGGGGTGAGTGTGACGCTCAGTAGGCAGCCTAGTCAAATTGGGGTTAACTCATATGCATATATCTAATCAACATACATAATTCAAGTGTTAACAATATCGTAATCTATTCATTCGCATTTGATTAAAAGTAATCATACGTGAAAATATACATTTATCATCTAACATCTAAAATACCCATGCATGCACTAAGTCTACAATGAGTGATTAGTTGCACATTTTCACATTCTCATGAGTTACACAAGTTACTGTTGACACCCGTTTTAGCCCATAAGTCGTGTTATTTCCCTTATTTATCTCCGTGATGCCCTAAATTAACCATTATTTTGGAGTCATCTTTGAGCCTATTTCGAGGCCATTTTTGGTCATTTCTAAGCCCATTAAGCCTTGGAGCCCTTGGAGGATATTTTACTTTTTTATAAAAAAATAAAAAAATTTGTATATTCTATTGGGCTTTAAGTCATTGTCCTTCCAAATCGGAGAGCTCCTCCAGTCTTCTTTCTATATTGACTTGCCCATCTTTGACCAGCTCGTGCTGGATTGCCACTTGTAGTGAGGGTATCTCCAACTCTATCAGGACAACCGCTTCCAAGCCGTACACTAGTGAGAATGGCGAGTAACCCATGGGGGTCTTACACACGGTACAGTACGCCCATAGTGCTTTATCCATCTTATCTTCCCAATCCTTCTTGCTAGAGCTGACCATCTTGGCAAGAAGTATGCACAGTATTTTGTTGAAGACTTCCGCTAACCCATTTGCTTACAAATTATACGGAGTGGATGTCCTCCAATCAATCTTGAACTTATCGGCCAATTTGTAGACCTTCTGATTCCAAAAATGGATTCCGTTGTCAGAGACAATTTGATCGGGCACGTCGAATCAGAATACGATGTTTCGATGGATGAATCTGACCATAATTTCTCCCGTCACTTCTTTTAGAGCCACTGTCTCCGCCCATCAGGAGAAGTAATCTGTTGCTACTAGGATATATCTGTATCCTGACGAAACCATGTGTAGTGAGCCCAAAATATCCGTGCCCCATTGAGCAAAAGGCCAACTGGGCGCTGTTGGATGCAACTGTATTGGGGGTCTTCTTGGGATTGCAGCATGCTGCTAACATTTATGACATGACTTGGCATACTTGCAATAGTCATCGAACATATTTGGCCAGTAATATCTCAGCCTTTTGATTTCATTTTTCATTTTTGGCCGGGCCTGATGGGCGCCAGATGATCCGGCATGAACTTCCTTCATGACCGTCCAAGCCTCTTCCTTAGACAGGTATCAGAGGAGCACCTTTCTTTTGGCATCCGCCACAATCTAGAACAAGGTTCCGTTCCTGACTTCATAAGAGTCTTTCATTCTGATTAATTTGATCTTTTCTTCCCTCTGCTTGGGCAATTCTTGGTGTTTATACTATTGCATCAAGAGTTCCCTCCAATCAGGAGAGTTAGTCACTTCTGCTGTTGCAACTTCATATTCTTCTTGGTCGCCCAGCTCCTCTATCATGCTAGGGACCTAGCGCCTGTTTATCACTGTTATATTGAGGGATTGATCTGACGGGACTGCCAGTGAGCTTGCTAATTTTGCCAAAGCATCTACCTGAGCATTTTGGCTTCGGCAGACATGGCCAATCTCGATGAAGTAAAATCTCCCCATGAGGTGTTTCACCTTGGCACAATAAGAGAGTAACCCGGGCTTTCAGACATCGTGGAAACAGTACCTTCAATCAGATTAGATGCCAACGCCTCCGCACGAGTGATATGGGTAACTCTGGCTCTTTGCGGATGAGAAGCAGTTGACAATTGCTGAGAAGAAATAGGAACAGGCGGTCGAAATGGTAGGCTCGGGATGGAGTAGCAGTCCTACCAGTAGCCGCCATTACATAGAGGCGGTTCATCGGGGGCCGCTATTCCACCCGAAAGTGTCGGCAGGTTTTGCGGTCCGGAGGTGAGCGCCTAGGGTAGTTGTGGTCTTGCGATTGACCGCCACTTGCAGTGGCAGTTAGGCCAGGACCGCCAATTCCTGGTTGTTTCTCGTTGAGTCCCCAGAGCAGGCGGTCAGGTGGATGACCGTATCACCGAGTTACGGCCAGGGCATGGCCGCATTGTGCCCCACATTACCCATATAGTAGTGGCCTTGCGACTGACCGCTAGATGATGCTAGCAGTCTGACTGGGACCGCCACTAGGGCTTGCGATCTCGGGGAAGACCGCTTCTTTTCCTGGTGTCCCCCATTGGTAGCGGTCCTGAGTGGACCGCTATACTGGGTTTGCTATCCTAAGAGGGCCGCCATTTGATGTGATGGTCCAGGGAGGACCACCGCTTGGTTTTTCGTGTTAGGCATGCTCCGATCATGGCATTTTGGCTTCCAGTCAACCTAGTTGTGACCCAGTGGTCGACCTTCGGTCTCGTGAGAGTCACAGACACTCGTGGATTCTGTGTTCGTATTTTTAAGGGTGTCCGGTGGTACCATGTTATCTCAATTAGCGTGGCCGTGGGTCTTGGGGGTTCGAGTGACCCCATATATTCCAGGCTTTCGTGATTTCTCTAGATCGAGTTGCCATGAGTCGGTATGAGTGCGGAGGGCCTTCCCTGCACAACGTGGATTTCTCTAGAAAAGTGTTTCCATGTGGGCCATGTGGTTGGCCTTGGACTGTGAGTCCTGTCACCCAGCCAGGGGTTGGAGGGTTCTGCTTCTCCCTTGGATAGGGGATCAACTCGGCGGCTTGTGAGCTATCTTGGGAATCGTCTTACCATGATTCAAACCTAGGGATTAGGCTAGATTGACAACACTGTGCCATCACGTGTGACGATCTTGACCCGAGTCTCGTGACTCAAGGACCGTTGGTTTATCAGGTCTAGTGGGTTGTCCAGAGTCTAGTGGCCTTGAGCCACCTATTACTCCGCGCTACTTGCGATGGGTGCGTGCGTGATTTTCAGTGTTCACGTTTAGTGAGCCCCCACTAGTGGTAACTTTCCTGCGCAATTTATTACCAATGAAAAAGCATCTAATTTCTAAATGATGAGCCAGATACGTTATGCAATAGACCATGGGGACAATAGAATACACATTAATGATATCATATAAGAGCTTCTAGAAGCCAAAGCTCTCATTTATGGTTCTCGTACCATATTGGCACAATTATACTGTAATGCTGCTCAAGCTCTTAAATTAGTAGAACCAGTATGTATCCTATGGAGGCTCCATAGGCAAGTCATCACTTTGATGAGTCCAACATTTAGTTTTTTATCTTGTTGTCTTCTTTACCTGTTTGCAAGTCCATCTGAGAGTTCTAGTTGTAATGCTGAAGATTAAACCATGCCAAAAACTGCAAATGTCATGATCTTGTACTTCTTTACAGAAAATGACTCATTTCAAAGGCGGCAGATGCTCCTATAGTTATCATCATTATCATTGTCATCGCAAAGCCTTGTACCTTGTTAGATGCCTAGAGTTCTGCCTTTTTCCTTGTATCTTATCAATACTGCTAAAAACTATGTCCAAATTCATTATTTGGATAGAAAGCATTTGTTACTAGTCTTTTTTTATGCCCATTTATAGTTTATTTTACTTATATTTTTTCCTTATCCCTCGTCAATATTAGTAAAAGTTTTTGTGTAAGAGCAGGATTCTTAAACGACTTAATTTGTCAGTGAAGCATATAATAGGAAATGCTTCTCATTCCCCTCTTCATTTTTTCTCTTCCTTGTGCAACTCATCCATTCCCTATTGAGTCCCCTGTCCATGGGTCTCTCCATCTTTCCAGATGTCCTGTCTATTTCTCTATTTGTGTCTGGGTGCTTGTGTTGTTTCCTGATGGTGTCTGTCTGTGATCTAGAATCTTTGAAACGTTTCCCTTCTTTTCGTTAAAGTTAAAGTGAATCATGATCTTCTAGTTGTGTTAGATTTTTGTGCTAAAGTATTCTATTATTCAATTGCTTTTCCATTTTATTACAGGAACCATTTGAAAGCTACAATGTATCAGATATTGAAGCTGGTCTAGGCCTGAGGAGAAATCACCTCTTAGCTATTGCTCTTTTAGTTGGCAATGACTATGATTGGCAAGGGGTGCTAGGGATTGGAGTTGATACAGCTGTCCGTTTTGTCCAATTGTTTAAAGAGGATGAGGTTCTGGAGAGGTACCTGTTTCTTGGGATTGTAGGAGATGAAATATCATCGGTCATGTGAAAATGTTTCATCGTCTTTGTTGGCAGCAACTTTGAAAGAAACAAGCATATTTACAACTGTGTTGTCTGTGTTTTCTGCCCTTTCTTCAGGTTGGGTGAAATAGGCAAGGGTAGTTGTGCACCTCCAGGAAATTTAAGTTCCCAGAGTCCATCAGATGACAGTTCCTCAAAGGCAAGGTCTCCTCATTGTTCAAATTGTGGTCACCCAGGCAGTAAAAAAATACATCTCGCAAGTGCATGTGTGTTATGCAATGTTTCTGGTAATGACAATTGTGCTGTGAAGCCACCAGGGTTCAAATGTGAGTGCTCAGCCTGTTCAAAGGTGCATATTTACTGTGTTTTTTATTATATAAATAATGACCATCTGTTTCTTGATGCAATTGCTATTTTAATGTTTAAGATGGAATCCTATGGTCTTTCTCATTTTTAGTTCAGCATATCCTATTCCTATCTGGAACCCATGATCTTCTTTATCTTTGTTCCAATCTTGCCCCTTTACAATGGCTACTGGTGACCTGGATGGCACTGGTGAAATTTAATGTTTGTTATCCTGTCAATTTTTGAATTAACCTTCCTCTATACCTTTAGTGCTTATCTCTATTCAATCCAGTACTTGACCAAGTCATCTTGTTTCCTCTTGACAGGTTCGCCAAAGCAAGCAACAGAGGAAACATTCCCAAATGATAAGATCATTGAGAGCTATCTAAATAACAATGGGAACTACAATGATAGGTCGTTATCAAGAGCCATCTAAATGACTTCATCTTTTGCTTGTAATATTTGTTGAATGTTGATGGCTTTGCTTTTATAAATTCTCTTTTCTGTAAAAATGTGCAATGATCTATCAATTTACTTTCTAGAGAGATTTTAACATCTAGCTATCTAATTATTTTGCAGGTTGATTCCCACCACGAGGGTATTGTTCCACTTCGCTGTGATCCTCGGATCATAGAGGCATTGATTGGATCTTTCCTATGTAGATAGTTAATAGGAATCATTCCCGAGCAATCAACGATGTTAGGATAAAATTTCAATTTCATGTTCTGCTGCGTTCTTCCTGATCCTGATTGAGATCCTTACGATCCGTTCTACTCCTCATAATATCCGCTGCTCCGATCGTTGCACCACACCATGCGGTCTTTTCAGGTCTACAGGTTTTATCGCCAATAGCATGCTTCGTCGCCTATAAAAGGGGGCCTTTGCGGCCTCCTACAAGTATAGGGATCATAGAGAAATAAAAAACTATCCTAGCAAGGGTCCCTCCTCCTCCATCTATGGAGGAACTCCCATAAAAAAAGAGGGTAAAGCTACTTTGGCGATGACCCTCTTCGCCCTTTTCCTCTGTCAGACTGCTCTGAACGCCCTATTCGCCCCTCTCTCCTTCATCCCGCTCATTCACTGGCTTAAGATCAAAGGATTCTCTTGAGGCACCTCTACCTCGTTAATCGAGTTACATAATTTAAGGCGGTCATTCTAGCGTCATCGACGAGAAAGGCACCCGAGCCTCTAACCGTAGATGATGACTTGTTGGGAGGTCCTCCAACGTAGGCCTTCGCGTGTATGACCTAATATGATGATACAACTCTTGCGCTAGACCTTCACGCAACCTAGAGCTCCGGTGTGAGGTTATTGGCTCGCGCTAGCCACTATTGTCCAGTGTCTCCAATCAGATCTTTCTTCTAAAAAAATTCATGCATAAGCCCCTTAAGCTTCCACCGACCAAACTCGGACCTCCGGCCAGGCCACATTGTGACCTCACGCTCCTCCAAGTCTCAGCTCAAGATGTGAGACCGATCAATATTGAGCATAGAACATGTCCAAAAGCATCCCTGGCATCACTTGACACACCTCTTAGCTCCTGACGCTCATCCACCTGAGAGGCTTGATTGTGAAGCTCAACATATTCGGACATAGATCGGTTCTACTCTTTCTCAGGCGCTATATCATTGGTCTCACTTTTTTTCTCAATCTCCGTATTCTTGCCATCTCAGGATACGTAACTTGATTCGATAATAATAAATTTGAGTGTTGTATCACACGCCCACTAAGGCGATTCGCCCCTATTGGCTATGTAAAGGTTGGTCTCATTCGTCGCCTCAAAGGCTCTCGTTTTCTCTTCATTCTGATGGCAAGTCATCTAACTAAGGTGCGATCAGTTTTCTCTCTTTCACAATTCCCAGGTCATCCAATGATCTTGACCGGTTGCAAGATCTGCGCATCTTCACAACTCCTCGGCCATCCAACGGTTCGGGACGGGTGCGAGATCCGTGCATCTTGATAAGACAATCGGATGAAAATGAGAGAGAGACGGTGAGGAAATGGGAAGAGAATTTCGTGGCTCTCAAATACTAATGGTGTGATCTTTTCGAGGTTAGCCTTGAAATTGCTGTCTTAGTGATGCTTTTGTCCAGTGTCTACTTAAGTGTGGACAGTTTTATTTTGAGCCTGATCTACTTCTTGCTCCATGGTTGCTTAGCTTTACACTCCCTTATGGTGTTAAGAGCTGATGTGTACCTTACTCATCGTGCCGTGTCCAGCGGCCGATGTATTGAGAAGGCTCATTTGTTGTTTCAGGATGAGAAGGTAAGCTGAGATTAGCATCTTTTCCTTGTGCTTTGTGCTGTTGCTGGTACTTTTTCTGTTGTTGGCATCGACATTTGCGAGTGTTGGGGAATATGCCGACTTTCCTGCTGATTGAGTACACTCTACTCTGCATTACTTTTCTCTTGGGTGTTGTGCTCTCGAGGCTTTCTCTTGGTCCTTGAGATGCATCCCTTGAGATTATCATCTTTTTGTGTCACTTTCTAGTGTCGTGGGTCTTCCTTGGTAAGTTGTCTGATGCATGACTCGTTCCCTGGAGTCGTGTGTTCAGCTGCTGTTGTGCCTTGATGTGACCCTACTTGCAGTTGTGTTCCGTGGTTCTGTGTTGTATGGTGTCAGAATCCTATAGGCGCTATTGTGTTATTGTTTCTGTTTCTCGATAAATCTGTCATTGGTGTCCTGTGTGTTAGGTGTTCCTTGTCGCCTTAGAGCACTGGAGCCGATGAGGTGGACGAGCTGTCAACTGTGAGGATTGTGTCTCCTTGTGTAGCTACTACTTGCCTTGTTGTCGTGTTATTTTCTCGGTATTTGTTGTCATGGTAGTCGTGTCTCTTATCCTGAGACGTAAGTGACATTGCCTTATTTCAGAGGTGTCAGACTAGTGTTCACTTGTGTTGTGCTCACTCCCGAGCATGTACTCGTGATTGTGATTGCAGTCTGACTGTGTTCCTCTGAACTGTATCTATCGCGATTTGTGTTGATTTGTAGTTATATCCATCGGATTGTTCTTCCCTGCTTCTTCCTTCTTGCCAGTCCTTAAATTTTGAGGTCAAAATTTCTTGAAGGAGGGGAGGTTGTAACATCCCAGATCTTTATTGGATCTCTATTGGGTCTTTTGGATCCTTTTTGGAGAGTTTCGATTCGCTTTTGTAGCTCTCGAGTTGAGTTTTACTTTTCGTGTGGGCTTTTCTCCCATATAATCTACGGAACCCTATGGTGAGTTTATTTCTTAATTCATTGACTCGTGGACTACGCTGCTGCGATGTACTCTTTGCGAGGATCATTTCGACTCTTTTTGCATATTTTTCGCGTACCCGCAGTACGATCCAAAATCATCATAAGAACCTTGAGGATGAGAAGAGGAACTTGATGAAATTAAAATTCTGGCTTATGACCCTACCCATAAATGCCTGCTTCCTGTTGGCCACCTCCATAACCTGATGGATGCTCATATCGGCTCTGTGAATCATAGCCTCCTTCACTATGACTGTATCATCTGCCTGTGTCTACGTGGAAGGAGGAAATAGGTGCATATGTGCCACCACCAGTAGTGGCAACTGCAGTTGCACTGGGATCATCATCATCATCATCATCAGAACCATAAGAAATCAGTCGACTTTTAGCCTTTGGAGATGTTTTTTTTCTCTTTTGGTGTGATCATTTTATCCATCTTTGACATGAGTCTTTTTCCCTTGGCGTATGCCTTACATAAATCTGCTTCAACTGCTCAATTGTCAGGTCCTCTCGAGCAACATCAGTAGTCCTCTCAAACATCCCATGCACTGGTGTATTTCTTCTTAAGGATGGAGGTGGCTTGACCATTCTAGGAGTGGCTGACCTGCTATCTGATTCTAAGTGTCTAGTTGGCTCAAACTCATGCTGCTCCTCAGTGTCATGAACAAACAAAGCTGGGTTTCTTCTCTGGTGCGCATGAGTCTCTCTGGCCCTCTTTGTTGGTCTTCTAAATTCTGGATCTCTTGGCTCATCTTCATCTAGTATGCCCTCTGCTCATGTTCTATCATCAACATAAAAAATGGGCTCATCAACCTACTCTCGTATCTTCACCCAAGACTGCCAGGGATTGTCATCATCAAATAAAGTGTCCACATCAATTTCTGGAATTATATCATCTGTGACGCGTTTGTCTCTCAGCTGTTGTGTTAGGTTCATGTTCCTTATTCTTAACCTCATTGTAGTGGCAGTACACTAATTTTTTTAATCGTTCAGCCTTTAGTCGATTGCGAACCTTTGAGTGTATAAGGCTTAACGTGTTCTAATTTCTTTCACATTGGCTTGCTAATGTTATTTGACTGAGCACCCTAATTGCAATGAAAGTCAATGCATTACTGCTCACATCTCGGTTGTTCACCATTATCCACCAGTCAGCTGTTCCACTAGCCATAAACAAATAAATGTAAGATGTAAGTAAAGATCAATTCTCCATGATGTACTAATACATATTGATTCAATTTAAGCACAAAGGTTTAATATACATGGGCTCACTCTTCCCACAGCGTATTGCAATTGGGAGTCAGAATCTGTCGCAGTCCTCATTCTATAATTGTTCATTTATAAAGATAAAGTTCATCATCATTTTTGTTTGAGGGGAACATCAGATCCTGGAGCATATGAATGACCAGCCGGTTCTCGAGATTATATAAAGTAATTAACATATAGTAATTCATTTCAAGGGATAAAGGAACGAGATACAATACCTGACTTACCTGAACAGGCGAGTGAATGATTTTCATGATGACATTCACGATTTGGCTTGCTGCAACAGGGGTTAGCCACAAATAATAACAACAATTTAATCAATCAAGGCATAATCTTTCAACAAGATGAAAACATAAGCCAACTATTTAACAGACTCATATAGGTGCACCATATAGCAAAATAACGGACTGGATGGAATCCGTTAAAGTCCACTGATTCAAAATTTTAATAATTAATGACCCAGTTACATGGCGGACCAGGTGACATGCATCATGCCCAATATAACGGCTGCTCGATAGGCCGTTAAATTTCCTGGGTTGTTAAAAAAATAAACAACACCAATTTTCACTCATTCATTCAAAAAACACCGAACCCACCAAAAACCCCTCCAAAACCCTTTCATCCTCCTCCCTCCGGCGACGAGCTCCGGTGAGACTCTCTCCCGACCAAGATGACTCGTGAGAAGGGGAAAAAGAGAAAGGCAGTTCGGAAGGTAAAGGCAAGGGTGGAACGCGAGACGGCTTCCCCATCAGCGAGCCCATCGGCGGAAGAAGAGACGGCAGCAGCGGCGGCGACCCAACCAATGGAAGAAGAGGTTGCTCCCACGGCTTAGGGAGAAGCAAAGGAAGTTGAAGGAGGAGCTGGAGAGGCCATGGGCATCGAAGAAGAGGCCATTCCCTCGGAGAAGAGGAAATGAGGGCAAGACCCAGAGGTAAGCCATTTTCCCCTAAAAATTCAAATTTTGAATTTCCAAAAATTGATTGCATGTATGATTGAAGGGGATAGAATG
>JANBPO010006103.1:19220-45118 GCA_024336825.1 Amorphophallus titanum
TGATAGTTATGTTATGAAAATGACAGAGCAATGGCCAAATGCACTGAGAAACTAGGATCCCGATACACCGTTCGCGGCTCTCTCACACCACTGTGGACGTGTAAAATAGCACATCCGTATGTCCCTACCAGTCCAACAGCAACAACAGTTTCAACCGAAGAGACCGTGGAGAACACGTCCCCTCTGGACTCTCTGAACAAATAACACGCCGCCGTGAAGCCGTCTCTGGAATCACGACAGCAAAGAGAAACCAACCCCTGGGGAAGCTCACTACGTGTGGGCTCCCGAAGAGAATCAAACGGATCGTCAATCGGGTCCAAAATAGGCCTAGAAATCCACCTTAACGACAGCCTATGCCCCTTCAACGGCACACTTGGTTCGGGCTTCACCGGCGCGCTCCTAGCGCTCGTTCGCCGGCACACCGTCAAGTGCCCTCCAATGGCACACCCTGGTGTCTTCTTCGACGGCACACCCTGTGCCCTTCAGCGGCACACCATTCATGCCCCTTCAATGGCACTCTACCAAGTGTCTTCAGTGGCACGCCATGAAGGCTCCTTCGGCGGCACAGGCCACTTCTTCGGCGGCACACTCCCCTCTCATGACGTGTCCGATAGGGGGGATCTTACGCCATTCCCCTACAAGATCCTCGGCGCGCAGTGGAATGGCCAACGTGGCGGCACGAGGGGGAGGCACGCAAGCTACCTCCCTGTCAACGGGATGGGGGGAAGTTAAATCCCCATCAATGCACCCCCGTTCCCGCCTCCGACGATCGGCCCACTGCACTGTGCTGCCGGAGTATAAAAACCCCTTCTTCCGCGGCAGACAAAAAACACACGGACAGACAGAAGAGAGACTTTCTACACACGAACAGAGACACAGGTAGACACGTAGGGAAGAAGAGAAGAAGAAGAAAAGAAGGAGAGCAAACCCCTAGGAATAACATGAGCGATACTGTCAAGCCAATGGGCGCCAAGGGCACCCAACTCGAATCCAGTACAAATGTGCCAGAGGAACCAAAAGGAAACACATCGAAGCAATATGTACATCCATCCGCAGCGACCACCACCTCCATCCATCCCAACGGAAGCCCTTTGACCTACTTGTCGAAGCCATATAGAGTGCGGCCCCGGTGCTTGAGGGCGTAGACGACGTCCATGGCGGTGACGGTCTTGCAGTGGGGATGCTCCGTGTAGGTCACCGCGTCGTCGCGGATGATGTTCTCCGGGAAGAGCTTGAGCACCCCCTGTGTCTCCTCGTAGATGAGCCCACTGATGCGCTTGACGCCGCCCTGGGGAGCCAGTCGATGGATGGCCAGCTTCATGATGCCCTGGATGTTGTCCCGCAGCACCTTGCGGTGCCGCTTCGCCCCACCATTTCCCAGACCCTTCCCTCCCTTCCCCCTTCCTTACATGGTTGCATCCCGCTGCTTCGTCTCCTTTTCCCCTCTCTGCGCCTAGCTCTTTCTACGATTCACTACTCCCAACGGGTGTACCTTACAGAGGCCGCCTCGCCCAACCTCAGCCATTGGATCACTCCGTTTTGAAACGTTCGCTGAAATACTGGCCGTCTGATTTAGCAATCTCATTTTTTTTTATTGCCTTCGTGTTCTAGAGAGGAGGAAGGTGGCAGGAAGCGCCCGTGGGAGGGCGGTGGGAGGCCGGAGGCAGCGACAGTGGGAAGATCTACCGAGTAGCGGTGGATCTACTCACCACTGCCTCCTTCCCCCTCCCACTAGCAAGATCATGCCGATATGAGGGCGGAGGACATGATAGACACAGATGGTAGAGCGGAATGTGGGTGTAGAAATGTGGAACGTGGCGTCACAAGTCACATGAACAAGCATATATATATAAGTGATGACATAGTGTGCCAATCAAGTGAACATCATCAACATGTGACTATGCAAATATGGTAGCATGATCATATAGTAAGGCAAAGGCAATAAGAGATGTAGAAAAATACCGTGATCGCCACAAAGGAAAGACAACGCCAAAGAATGTGAAAGAAGAATATGCGCGCTGTGTACCTTGGAAAAAGAAGATGATCGCGCTCAATATAAGCAATGTGGGGCATTGTGGATTATCTCTCCTCGCCTTCCAGTCGGCTAGAAGGTAAGGGCCTCACTTTCCATGCTTTCCCGCGAAACACAGACAACACAAGAGGCAAAACCCATTAGAAAATGCTAAGTGTAGAAATCTACCCCATTTGACGAGGTGACCTGAAGCTTCGGGATGAGCTAAGATCTTCTTCAGGGGCTTGCTTGTCAGCACCACAATGGAGTGTCCTTGGAAGTAGGGTCGGAGGTACTTGGCCGAGGTTACCGATGCTAGCACGAGTTTCTTGGTTATGGGATACCTTCTTTCGGCCTCTAGAAGCACCTTGCTGACATAGTATATCGCCCTTTGGGTGCCTCCATCATCTCGGACTAACACCAAGCTTATGATGGAGGAGGTTGCCGAGAGATATAGATACATCGGCTCTTCGGGAACTAGCTTCGACAGTACCGGGGGTGACGCCAGGAACTCTTTCAGCTCGTTGAATGTTCGTTGGCACTCGCTATCCCAAGCGTAGGTGGAAGATGCTAGCTTTGGCCGTCTTAGTAGTTTGAAGAAGGGCAGGCACCGTTCTACCGCCTGGGACGGGAAGCGGTTGAGTACGGCAAACCTCCCAGTCAGGTGCTGGACATCCTTGACGCAGGTAGGTGGCCGCATATCCAGGATGGCTCGGATCTTATCGGGGTTGGCTTCGATCCTACTGTGAGTCACTAGGAAGCCCAGGAACTTCCTGGACTTAACCCCAAAGGCACAGTTAGCAGGGTTGAGCATCATCTGGTACCTTTGAAGGGTGTCAAAAGTCTCGACTAAGTCGGTGAAATGGTCTTCGACCTTCAGCGACCTTATGAGCATGTCATCAACATAGGCCTCAACATTCCGCCCCATTTGCCCCTCAAAGATCTGTTTGACCAACCTCTGATAAGTAGTCCGGTGTTCTTTAACTCGAACGGTATCTGGGTATAGCAGTAAACACTGAAATCAGTGATGAAGTGGTCTTCTCTATGTCTTCGGGGTTCAGTTGGATCTGGTGTTAGCCAGAGTACACGTCCAAGAAGCTGAGGAGTTCGTTACCCACAGTAGAATTGACGAGTTGGTTGATACTTGGCAGTGGATAACAGTCCTTCAGGGTGGCTCTGTTGAGGTCAGTGAAGTCGATGCACATCTGCCACTTGCCTGAAGCTTTGGGCACCAGGACAACGTTGGCGAGCCACGTCGGGTAAAGGACCAGACAAAATAGCCCAATTTTCTTCCCCTTGCTAATCTGCTCTCTGATAATCGCCTGCTTCTCAGGGACGTGCTTCCTCCTTCATTGTTGCACTGGTTTTATTGTCGGGTCGAGGTTGAGGTGGTGCATTACTGTCTCCTTGGGGTTGCCAGGGAGATCCTCATCAGACCATGCGAAAACATGTATATACTTTGAAATTGAACTCTCATTTCCTCTATTGAGATCATGGTATTTGAGATGATAGTGCTAGTCATAAAGGAGAGGGTTAATTGAATTTCAAATCCATACTAATTTAGTTTTTGTATGATTTTGCAGGTTAAAATCATAAAAATTGATCATTCAGATTCAATGGTTTTTGGTCACTACTATACCATTGTGTTTATATGGCTTTAAGGGGCTAAATCTTGAGTTTTCAAAACCTGTAGGAGATGGGGTCGACCCCCTCTGGCCCTAGTGCTGTCTGCATTGCAGACATAACTATTTGCTAGAAGGGTCGACCCCTGGGGTTGACCCCTACTGGACAGAGTTCTGTCCAGTGTAGAACTGTGCCACCCCTTCCGAAACAGGGCTTGCAAATCTCATTGTATCTCACCTTTTTGGCCATGGAACTTTACCATATTGCCCCTCCTTCTGTTATAACCCTAGGGAGAGGTTTTTAGACCATTCTAGGATGGGTATTCAAGTCTTTTATCCCCTCTCTTGGCTATATATTCTCTTGTTGCGAATTTGGGGTTTATCATCTACGGGTTTTGTGTTTTCTTGTTCAGTAATAAGGAGGAGGAGAAGAAGAACATGGAGAGCCTCTCAACACCATCTTCCTCTGATTTCAACCCAGGAGATGAAAGATCGATGAGCGAAAAGTCGATCTATGCCATCCATTGAAGCCGGTGCTTCATCTATGAGTTTGAAGAATTGACAGTTCGAAGGGAAAGTTGTCGAATCAAGTTTCATCACTCCAAATCCAAAGGAATAGCTTGAAAAGAGTTCATCTACATGAAGAGAAGACTTTCTAGCCCTTTCCTTGAGCTTTTCCTTGTGGTGTTTAATTGAACTTAATTTCTTTGTGGTCTGATTTGTATATCCTTAGAACATACTGTTAAAACCTTGTGTTTTATGTGTTCGTTGCGAAAGTGCAGCAGTGTGTGGTCTTGTGCTACAAGTTTTGCAGCGTGTGGACTAGAGACATCATCTCCATTGGTTGTTGTAGATTTCTATCTCCGTTGCTCTTAAAATAGAGTGTGAATCCTCATCGAGGTGGTGAGGGGTGGACGTAGGCAGACATTTTAGTCCGACCGAACTACCTTAAATCCTGCATCTCCTATGGTTGAATGCTTGAATTGATGTGCTCTGGCTGAGATACGTGTGTGAACAGTGAGTGTGAGAGAATTATCTTTATGCAATTTAATTGATTCGTATTTGTTTGAGCTCGTTCCAAGAATTTCTATGGTTAGCATCAATTTGAGGATATACAATCCCCATTTGGGTTTTATGTACACGGCTCAGTCCGTCTGCCCCCTACGATTGTATCTTCTCCTGTGCCCTTCGGGGATTACAGATGAATGAATTATAGTTTGGGTCTTCAAGTTGAGTTTTGTACTGTCTGAATGCTCTTTTACCTATCTGCTATTCTCAGTTTGATTGCTCTTTAAAGGAGACCCCCAGGGACTCTTCCCTGAGCATGAGGAAGCTTCTCCCTGAGAGGCTAAACCTCTTCGGAGGCCAAATGATCGCTCAGTATGGGGCAAGAAACCCATGGGGTTCACCGTTTCTCTGTGCGATGGTCTCTGACCACACCCCTCTGAGGGGTGACATTAAATCCCTCCTCGAAGCCTTTTGGTTTTACCGATTGGTGCGTGCGTGAGCGTTTGATTTAAGGGTACGTTAGGTGTCCCGTCGAATGGGTGGTATGGTTCGATGCAGTTCCTAAGTGCCCTCCCATCCTGGCGATGAGCTTTAGGGGCATTTGGCATCCTCCTTCTATTCAACCACCCCAGGGTGTTACCTTATTCGCCTCTAAGGTATTCGATGAAGTGCCCCATGAATATCACCCTGCTGACGGATCTTCTGACTCCCCATGGCGATCTTATTTTCCCAATCATCATTCCGTCTCTCCCATTCTCACTGCTTCTTCTCATTTGCCCTTACACCAAGCATGAACCCAACATGTGGGTTAGGATTGCTCATTCAGGCATAAGGCTGACCCCCCTCTGG
The DNA here is from genome assembly GCA_024336825.1 of Amorphophallus titanum. Lineage (NCBI taxonomy): Eukaryota > Viridiplantae > Streptophyta > Magnoliopsida > Alismatales > Araceae > Amorphophallus > Amorphophallus titanum. The sequence continues at coordinate 24,711 of JANBPO010006103.1, forward strand.
CTACATGTTCCATACGGGGCTCTATTTCAGTGCCAGGGGGTGATTCTTCGTAAAAATGTCATCATCCCGTGATTAAGGCTGTGGGCTGACTACCCGGGGAGGGTATACTCCAATCGTTGATGCGTATGAATATCCTACTCACCATGGGTTCTAGGGGGCCTGTCTATTAATGACATGTTCCCCTAGAAGTCCCACTACACAGTGTAGACATAAACGAGCTGGCCGATGGGCCATACACAGTCCCTTCCATGAAATTCACAGGGGTTTACGTAAATCCTTAGTAGGCTGGCCCTCAGGATTCGTGATGCGCTAACCTCCAGATGTGAGGATCTCATTTGAGATTTCTCACTTGATTATGGTTTGACACTGGCTTTTCTCCGTGTGTTAATCCGCTTGACTTATGGAACAGCCCCCCATCATGGGGAGATGCTTCCCAACTTTTTTTAGGATGTCAGCTTTTTGATCAAAGGACCTGAATGACTAAGTAACACTATTCAAAATGTACTGGAGTATGAACCTCGCACAGAATGAATGGGTTGAAAGAACGAGTAGCAAACCAGAAGATGAGATGCAATTTTTTAGGTGCTTTGGTCCTCAATCTAGTGGCCAACGTCCACCCCTCACTCAATAGAGTGAGGCTTCACTATGTGCTGCACACGCACCAGGGGACTCTTCCCCAACACCGCTGATTATATAGCTTGTTACAGAGAGAACCTCTCTCCAAGCTCTGCTGACAAACAGCTTGCGGGCACACACACTGCCCAAAACACAGAGCTAAGAGTAGCCTCTCACTCTGTCTTCCTACTTACACTAGTAGGGATGATAGTTATGACTTTAACAAGATCGAAGAGTACAAGATAAGAAATCTAACAGTAAATTTCAGACATAGAAAAGAAGATGAGTTCAGTCTGAAGTCTGGCGAGCTTCCATGCATTCATCTAGATGAGTGATTCCTTAACGATGCAGCAGCACAAACATAGACAATGGATGTTGTTCCTCTGCTCGTGGATCTATTCTCCTCTGTGAATTCCTTCTCTTCTCCACAAGCTCTTCAGGAACTACTGCTTCGATCTCAGAGGGAATTCTCCTCCATCTTCCTCTACACCCATTGGTTTGCTCTCGAATGGGGACTCCTTCACACCTTTCGTGTGTTCCCCACATGCTCAATAATTGATATTTTTATTTTTCTCGTGAATATTCCACTTGAGGGCCCACACACTGATTTTTTTGGTTAAAAGGACATGATTTTCTCGTAGCACAAAACTTTCTAGAACTTGGGTTCCTCGTACACATGAATCCCAATGATTGGGCCTCGGATCTTGATCTAGGATGGGACCCAATTTCAATCCGCCAAGATGTTCCACCCATGAGAGTCAAGGAGTACAGGCTGCTGCATCAACTCATGTGCTGAATTGGTTTGCTCCGTTTCTGAGTAGACTAGTGGCGTCGACTCCATCAGGATGTTGCGTCTACTCAATCAACTAAAGCTAACTTGAACGCTGTGGTACATGAAGCCTGCATCGACTCCATCAAGAGTCTGTGTCGATGAAAGATACATCACAACCCCATGTTCTTTTCCTTGTCGCTTGTGCGTCGACTCTTATGCTGCCCTGCTTCGATGCATCATAGTTTACAGAACCGATATTTGTTTTGCACTTGAACTCCTGCGTTGACGCCACAGAATTCCTACATTTACACAATGAATTACTTCTTCTTACCTATGATGTACCTGTCACACTTGTTGAACTATGATTTTGATGATAACTAAACTTCATGTGTGATGATATGGTGGTTTTGATGATAACCAAACTTCACTATTATTCTGACAACAGGAACAGCTAGAAGCCAAAGATATACCAATCGACTGGATCTTGCAATCTGTAGGAACAGCCCGCTGAGAAAGTTTCCAACAGAATAGAGCAGCCCTAGGGGGAAACTTTGTATTCAGAAAAACACCGATATCTGAGTGATGTTGAATATGCATATGACCTTGCATCTTCAGCATAAGGTAAGCAGATTTGACACTAAATTTCCCTGAATTAGTTAAGGACCATACTGGAATGTCTTGACCAATTTGAAGGGAAAAATTTTGAATATGCAGACGGGTCTGATCTTCTACATATTCCCATGCATTGTGTTGCCCATCTTCAAGGACTTCCCTGACTGAACAATTGGATATATCAGGAGGAATAGGGTTCTGAACAGAAATAACCTCATTTTGAAACCATGTATCCTTGAAGAATTTAGCTGTAGCTCCATCTCTAACAGATATGCGAAGACCTGATAATAGTAAGGCTTTAGCTTTTTCAAAAGCCCTTCTTCTAATTCCTGTCGGATATGGAGAAGTGCAATCTGAAATATGACCACCTTTCAGATATCTGCATCTAACATAATCAGCCCAAAGAGAGTTGCTTGAAATAGAAAGCCACAGCAGTTTAACTAGGCAGCATAAATGGATATCAACAGTGCTCCTTATTCCCAAACCCCCTTTATCAATAGGGAAACAAATTTTGTCCCAAGAAAGCCAATGCTTCTTTTTTGAGGAATCCACACCTTGCCAGAAGAAGTTGGAGCATAGACTATCTATCTGTCTCTGAATAGTATTTGGAACAGCAGCAGCACAAGCAGCATAAATGGATATGGATGATAGCACTGAGCGGATGAGAACTACCCTGCCAGCCTGAGAGATGAGTTTGCTTTGCCAACCTGCTAATTTGGAGTGCAGTTTGTCTAAAAGGTATTTAAAGTGAGTGATCTTTGCTCTACCTTTAAACAGTGGAATGCCCAAGTATATGATGGAGTTGAGTTTATGCTGATAGCCAGTAAGAAGCTTTAGTCTGCTAATAGAAGCGGCTGGCATATGTTTAGAAGTCATGAAGCAACTTTTAGATGCATTTATACTCTGCCCTGAGGATTTGGTATATCTGTCCAGAAATAGCAAAAGCTGCCTTACAGATTTAGATTCACCATTCAGAAATATGATGGAGTCATCTGCATATAAAATATGGGACAACTGTGGAACTCCGCGAGGTAAGTGAAAATATTTGCACTCCTCTGTCAGAAATAACTGATTCAAACCTCGACTTAATACCTCCTCTGCCAGAATGAATAAAGCTGGGGCTAAGGGATCACCCTGACGAACACCTCTGGTAGATTTAAAGTAGCCATGAAGCTGACCATTGAAAGAAATGGAAAACCAGCAATTAGTTACTAATTGAGAGACTAGTGAGATAAATCTGTTGGAGAAACCAAATTTCCGAAGGGTAAAGAAGAGGAAATCCCATTCAACCCTATCATATGCCTTTGCCATATCCAATTTTATTATCATGTTATGGCCTCTAACCGGCCTGTCTAATTCCAGAAAGAGCTCCCTGGCCAACAAAAAATTGTCAGTAATGAGTCTCCCACTGATAAAGCCACTTTGTTCACTAGACATGATCTTCGGTAAAACCATTCTCAGCCTGTCACTCAGAATTTTGGAGACAATCTTAAAAGAGAAGTTGCAAAGACTGATGGGCCTGAAATCCTTAAAGGAAGTGGGGTTTTTAATTTTAGGAATCAGACAGACTATGGTAGAAGTAACCCCTTGGGGAAGGCCCCATCCTTGAAAGAAACATTGAACAGCATTTATTACATCCAAGCTGATAATATCCCAGCAATGAACATAGAAACCACCTGTAAATCCATCCGGCCCTGGTGCACTATTGCCAGCCATAGAAAAAACAGTATTTTTGATTTCCTCCCCAGATGGAACCTCACACAGGACTGAATTCAAATCTCCAGTAACTAATTCAGGAATAACTGAAAAAAGGCTTTCATCCATACAGTGAGATTCAGAAGTTAGCAGCTGCTGAAAATATTTTACTGCTTCTGTCGCTAGGGAGCCTTGGTCTTCCACCCAATCCCCATTTATATTGAGACCTTGAATGTAATTTCTTTGATGTCTGATTTTGGTGTAATTTTGAAAAAACTTAGTATTTCTATCACCAGCTTGAAGCCACTGAATCCTTGATTTTTGGAACCAAAAGATTTCTTCACTGTCCAGGATCTTATTCATCTTAGCCAAAGCCAAATTAAGAGCAGCTCTATTCTCAGCACTGGGGCAAGCATCGAACAGTCCTTGAGCTTGATTGACAAGAAGAGTTGTTTCATCTTTAGCCTTGTGAATGTCACCAAAGACAGACTTATTCCACTCCCTAAGATGATACTTGAGGGCTTTCAACTTACTCTGAAGAGTATAAAATGGGTGAGCAACAGGCAAACTAGCTTCATTCCATTTACTGTTAACAAAATCCCAGAAGTTAGAATGAGAGTGCCACATATGTTGATATATAAATCTCCCGGGCTTCTGAGAGTTAGGAGATATGGAGATACATATCGGAGCATGGTCAGAAGGCCCCCTTGATAAATGTTTTACTAGCACTCTGTTATTTGAATCATAGAAGGCCTGATTAAGAAAAACTCTGTCAAGTCTGGCCTTAATATAAGTAGGACCAATCTGATTATTAGTCCAAGTAAAGCTGGAGCCAGAATACCCTGCATCTACAAATCCATTTGCAGCAGTGAAGCCCTGAAAATCCAACATTGAAGCACTTGAAGGAGGGTTCCCACCTATTTTCTCGTCCGGAGATAAGACACAATTGAAATCTCCACCCAAAAGCCAGGGAACAGTTACATTAGAATTGAAGGACATTAAGGAATCAAAAAGCTCTCTCCGAGTGTAAAGATTGCAAGATGCATATACAAAGGTAAACATAGTAGTGGTAGAACCATTTTCCAGTAATCCCACAGTCAAATACTGAGAATGCAGTTGAATCACCTGAATATCCAAAATCGGATTGTAGAAAAGCCAAATTTTCGAATTCTCACCATTATTACCAATAACTGATGGCAAGTGAATTTTCCGGGCAATCCCCTGAGCACGACTGAGACCAATGCTAGGCTCCGATATGGCAACCATGTTAAAGGCATGCACTCTAATAAGTTGAGCTAAATAACGAACAGTTGCAGAATTTCCAATACCCCTAATATTCCATATCAAGCAGGAACTAATCATTCTCAAGAGGAGGGGAAGGGTCTGCTGCCAGCACTTTGGCCTTGGCTCTGGTCAAACGTGTATCACAGAACAAAACTCCAGACGACACCATTTCCAAGCTCTGAGATGGAGGGTGTGTCTTGGTTTGAGTAATAACATTGCAGTCCATTCTAGTATTTTCCACTGCTGATAAAGCCGATATAGAATTGGATTTCTCAATATTTAGAACTAAATCCTTCTCACCTGAAGCTGAAGGGAGATGTGACCATTCCTTAGGAGGCTGGTGGATTAAAGGGAGCTCTTGGAATTCCAAGCTTTCATCAATACAGGGGAGGTAGATCTCCCGGGGTAGCCCGATCATTTCTTGACTTTTTGGGACATTTCTGTCATTTCTCAACATTCTAGGACATTTCTGTCATTTCTTAACCTCCCGAGACATTTTTGTCATTTCTTGACTTGTCAAGATGTTTCTGTCTTTTGTTGATCTCCCGAGATGCTCAGGAGCATAGTATAATTTCAGGTGTTTCCCATTCAGTGACGGAAAGAGTTTTCTCCTTTATGGTCGATGACCTTATAAGCGCATCCTTCGTAGACTTCGGAGACAACGTATGGCCCTCGCCAATTTGGTTGCAATTTGCCGCTGGACCTTCCAGCCATGACCTCTCTCTCTTTAATCATAACGAGGTCGCCCTTTTTGAATGCTCTTTGTTTTACGAGCTTATCATAAGCTCTGGTCATTCGGGCCTAATAGACCTGCAGGTGTTTGTAAGCTATCAACCTCTTGCCTTCTAGGTCGGAGAGCTCTTCAAGTCTTCTCTGTATTTCATCTTGTTCATGGGTTTGGAGGCCCGCATACAAGGCTACCCTATAGGAAGACATTTCAATCTCAACTGGGACTACAGCTTCTGCCCCATATACTAGAGAGAAAGGTGAACAACCGGTAGGTGTCTTGTACACAGTCCGGTATGCCCAGAGAGCTTCATGAATTTTCTCTCCCCAGTCCCTTTTGCGGCTGCCAACTATTTTGGCAAGTAACTTATAAAGAGTCTTGTTGAATGCTTCAGCTAACCCATTAGCTTGAGAGTTGTATATTGTCGAAGTTCTCCAGTCTATGTGAAACTTGACTGCCAATGCATATATTGTCTTATTTTTGAATGGTGTGTCATTATCTGACATAATTCGGCTTAGGGTGCCGAACCTATATATAATATTATGCCTGACAAATTGAGCAACTACTTCTCATGTGAACTCCCGTAGGGGGACTGCTTCGGCCCAACGAGAAAAATAGTCTGTTGCGGCCAATATGAACTTATGACCTTTAGAAGAGGGAAGGAAAGGCCCGACAATGTCCATTCCCCATTCTGCAAACGGCCAAGTGAGGGTTGTTGGATGTAGCGAGCCTGGCGGCCTTCTCGGGACCGGACCAAAGGCTTAGCATTGGTGGCATGTGCGGGCATATCGATTGCAGTCCGCATACATTGTAGGCCAATAAAAGCATTTAAGCTTGATATTGATTTTCGTTTTATCTCCAATTTGATGAGCTCCGTAGAGTCCTGAGTGGACCTCGCGCATGACTATTTTAGTTTCTTTGGGCGAAAGGCAACGGAGGAGTAAATATCTGATAAATATCCGAAAAAAAATTCTGGGACGTTACACTCAATTTCATTTGGCGTACAGAGCTGAGGCAGTCATACCAGTGGAAATATCCAATCAAACTCTCAGGGTCAACCAGTTCGACAAGGCATGAAACAATCAAGCATTACGAGAAAACATGAATCTGCTGACGGAAGACAAGGATCGTGCTCGGACCCGATTGGTCACCTACCAACAGCGAATGTTGCAATACTACAATACTTGGGTCAAGGAGCACCTCTTCTTCCATGGGAGTTTCGTACTACATCATGCTAGCATCGCCAACCCGCGTGCAGTGGTGAGAAAACTATCTCCAAATTGGGAAGGCCCATACTTGATTATAGAAGTGCTCGAAAAAGGGGGCTACAAGCTATCACCCCTTGATGGTTGGGAAATCCCCCGCACTTGGAATTTTGTAAATCTTAAGGCCTTTTACCAATAAAGGAGTGGATTAGGCTACAATTTTCTCCATTTCGTCCCATCTCTACTACTCACAGGGACTTTGGTAGCTTCGTGCTTCCAAAAGGTGAACAATAATCTTTTCCTCTTCAAGAGATAGACGTATGCTCCCCTCGAAAATATAAAGGGTAGCATTACTGCTTCCAAGAGGTGAGCAAAATTCTTCTCCTCTTCAGGAGAAGGATGTATTATCCCTCGAGAATATTAAGGGTAGCTCTACCGCTTGCAAGAGGTGAGACGTCTCTTTCTCTTCAGGAAAGATTAACTCCCCTCCAAAATCAGGGTTGGTCATTCATAATCCTCCTAGTCATGAGTACGATAATGGACCACTAACTACTCCACAGGTATGCCCAACTTGTTACTTCCTAGTGGTCGGCACACGAGCATTTCTTCTCTTCAGGAGAGAGCTAAACACGCCCCTCGAAAATTGGAGTCGGTCATTTCATAGTTCACCCAACCCTATCGCCTCTTTAGGAGAGTGGTGGTGAACCACCAACTGCTCCCACAATTGGAGCCGATCATGTTTATTATTATTTACAAGCGAGGGGGGAGTACAAAGGACTTCAGTCATCATCCTCAGGGCCACACAAGCCCAGAGTGAGGTTCAGCACCCCCTTGATGGCGTAGAAGCGGTTGACCTTCATCAACGCAGCCTGCCAACCCTGAAGATAACCCCTCTTGTAGTCCTCTGAGACATCGACTTGGTCACTGGGGGGGGGCCCCCCCCCCCGGGCGGCGGGGTCAGGGGGGGGGGGGGGGTGTGGGGGTGGGGGGGTGGTTGGGGGGGTGGGGTGATAACAGAAAAATAAAACATGATGGAATTGTAAATATAATGTAAATAACATAAGAAGTCATATTAAGTTTGGACTGGCATAAAGCGCTCATGAACTGGCCGCTAGAAGAGTAAAACAGTATCGCGATAAACTGCTATAAAAGGGGGGAAACAGTCTGTCCATGGACCGCATGAAAGTTAGAAACAGTCTTCCAAACGACTACAGGATTTACTTGCGGTTTATGTAAAACTGTCTACTATCTTCAAACAGAAGTTATAAAATAATAAAATAAAAGGCTAGTCTAGGTCTTATTGTGCATGGAAACAATGTAAAACATGTACTAAAACATGCTAGAAGAAAATTGGTCTGAGCATAAGAGAACGTGGATTAAGTGAAAATTATATCTTTTTTATTAAAGAGTTAGGCTCATGCATAGAAAATAAACTAGTTTGCACTGTCTCAATAAAACATTAAATTCTCTATATACAATGCATGGAGTTGACTGAAAGTAGAGGGATTTTGTTCTTAACATCGAGTTTGAGCCAATCATGAGATAACCTACCTCGGGACACAGCTCTAACTTCTGGGTTTTGGACTAGAACTCGACCCTAATTCCTGTTAGTCTTGAATCGAATTAGCAACTTTGTGACCTTCTAACTTCTGATCCTCTTCACCTATGACAGTGAAACTTAGAGGGTAAGAAGAGGGTACTAAAAGGATCAAATAAATCTAAAGATCCCATATCTAATTACCTCATTTATGGCTTCTAATTTGTTGATCAATCTGGCGCAGTCATATAATCTCCTGGGTTTCTTGCACTGAACCAGCGTCATTGGAAGCCTTGTCCTCCCAGATGGCTCGATCTCCTAATGTGAAATTCGGAGGGAAGTTAGACCTTACTATCATGAAAAAATTCTTCTAAAGAACTTACCTCCAATTCGACCTCTTTACCTTTGTTCCACGCGAGCCAACAGTAAGGGTCACATAGGTGAGGCATAAGGTCTATTTATAGGGTTAACTAGGGTTTTGAGGATTTGGACCACCCTAGAGTCCTAATTAGGTCACGAAACTGATCCGAATCCATTATAGAGCCTTCTAACTAATGGATTGCTTCGATCTCAAGGGATTTGGCCTGAAGAAATCAGAGTTTTCACGTGATCAGACTATTCACGATCAGACTCTTGGAAGTGGTCCAATTGGGACCATTTCTAGCCCTAGGCGGTCGCTCGATAGATCGCAATTAACCTTGGGTGTCGAATTTCAATTTAATTTAAACTCTTCCATTATTTATCCATTTACCTCGTGCAAGTCAGCAAAGGAGATGTGGGACACTCTTGAAGTGATCTATGAGGGTACATCTCAAGTGAGAGAGACCTGGGCAAACATGTTGGTCACTGAATATGAGGCTTTCAGAATGAAGGCAATGTCCTGCACATATTCTACCAGTCTTCACTGAACCCACACACACACACATTGTATCTCCCCTGAACACACACACACACCCATAAATACTTTGCCTTGCCTCAACGCCTAGGCAAGCGCCTTAGATAGCCATAAATACTTCTGTATGGTAGAATATTTTATCTTACACATATTAGTGTAATATCCTAAGTGAAAAAATTGGGAAAGTTTTACTCATATTTGGATACCCATAAGTAGTTCTGCATACTGTATAATATTTCATAATTTATAGGCATGCAGTAAAGATACATGCATCGCATACCTTTTCATTGGAACCTGTAGATCCTTTTATCTCAACCTTCACAGGCATATATCAAGAGCATTAGATGGGCTCTTGTAGTGAATGAAAAAAATTGCCAGGTATAGCTCCCAAAAATTGCTATGAAGCCCTTAGATGGACTGAGCTGCCAATACAATGATGCAGGTAGTTTTCAACTAGCACATAGTTCAACCTATCACCCTAAAATTGGCTACTTTCAAACAGAGATTGGCCACCTCCACCTTGAGAAAAACACCTCACCCTCTCTCTAACTCATTATTCCCCGACAGTCCTCTTTTTCTTACTCGGTTGTCATTGTTTTACTCCTCCTCTTTTTATTCTTCTGTATTCCACTAATAACCAGTTGTTATTTTTCTATTTGTTTGTCTACTTCTTGTCATCCTAACGTCCTCTTCATGACCTTTATGCCTCTAAATATCTGCAAAGTTTCGATCATATCCAATGGCTACATAAGTTGTTACATTTTCAGCATATAAAGTTTCGATCATTTTCAAGCTTGGGAGCACCAAACTTAAATCCATTCATCTTGGCTGCCCGATCGCATGATTAGATGGCCAAGATGAGAGTGACAAAGAGAGTGGTAAAAAGTGTGGCACCATACCATTACTCAAACAAATTATAGCCATCTTTAGTGGTTATTATAGACTATCACTTCCTAAGAAACCTAGGCACTCAACTGTTCTCTATCACTTGGTAATCCTTAGATGCTTTCGCAACCTTACTTCTTGGGAAAAGAAGTGCTATTTTCTTGAGACCCTCATTCCAACAATTTCTCTATTTATCATAATTCAAAGCTAAATTTTAGCACAGATGTGGAGAAATCATATCTATGATGTTTCGGGAGCGTTCCCGGAGTTGCGGTCTGGGGTTCCGGTGAGCGTCACCGAGGGCTTTTCCTAGACGGCGTTGGATTCACGACAGCGAGGTCGTGACTGTGTTCCGGACCCAGTGGTTTCGGCTCAGGCCCTGTTGTGAGGGCAGGCCTCTGCGATCGAGGCCTCGTGTCGTTTCCTAGTAGCGTGGCTAGGACGGTTCGTGTCTGGTAGTCTCTCGATCGTGGAATCGAGACATCGGGTGCGTGACTTGGCTGTCCCCCGATGGGAGACCATAGTTGATGCTCCACTCCAGCTAAGAACTTGCAGAAGCTAAAGATGAAAGACTTTCCTCTTTTCTTGAAGAAACATGAAGTAGCCTCACCCTCATAAAAGGAGCGGAGTCCTCTGGGGGCATGGATGTGCAAGGAGAATGCATGAAAAGCAGTCAAGTTTGAGCTCAAGATTTGTGGTGCTATTGTGATTGTTCTCCCCATGTTCAGCCAATTCATGACAGCTCAGTCAGCATTTGCTGGAAACTTGGGTGTCGTGGTATCATCCTTTGTTGATACCAGCAGGCATCTGCTTGCTAGGTTCCTCAGAGACTCCACTGAGTGTTCTGTGAATGGAAGGGTTCGAGTTTGGGTCATGTACCTGCTTAATTGACACGTGTCATGTCCATGGTTTTTGAATGAACTAATGAGTGGCAGTCCTGATCAAATCATAGAGAGGTAAAAGGATCCCTAGCCAACAGTTTAAGATGATCATCATAAAATTGTCTGGTTCGAGGACAATCAGCTTTATCCGGATTGGTACGCCCCAGAGAGAGTAAAGATATTCTTTTCAGAGCATCAGGATAACTCATCTTCTCATACTTAGACACCCCTAGAGATCGCTTTCTTCATCTCATCACTGCCTAACACTCCTAGAGACCCCTCTCTTGATCTCGTTGCCCACTAAAGCTTCTATGTTTTGGTATTATGTCTGCAATATCATTGTTAATTTTGGTCGTGATGAATATGATCATGGTGATGAATATGATCACTTCATGGAAAGTTGGATGCTTTTCTTGCCTCAGTCTAGGCCTATTCAACCCATATCAAGTCTACATGGCCACCTTATTTTGCATATTTCCATGATTTTCTAGATTGGTGATCTGGTTTGGGATCACACAGTCAATCCAAGATTGAATGAAAAAGGATCCCTAAACAAAAGTTATAAGAAGGAGCTGGTTTGGCCTAAAATTGGCTGTTCAAGCCAGTCTGTGGGAGGAGTTGATACAAGGCAGCCTATCACCCCCTCCCCTGATTCAAGTCTACTTGGCCGTTTGGACAACCTGAGAATGTAAACTGCATTCTGGATTAAAAAAATTTCCCTTGTTAAGGTTTAAGAAGTGCTGGCTCAAATCAGTCAACAACCTGAAATTGGCCATTCATAGCCAAACATTCCAAGCTGGGGTAGTACACAGCATCCCATTCCCCTGCCTTGTCAGTTTGTTGACAAGAAGCAAAGAGGGAAGTAGTCATGCGGCACTTGCACTCACTGCCATTGCACCTTTGGACAGCCTTAACATGAGGAAAAGGAGGAGAGAGGGGAAGTGAAGTTTCATCTGGTGATAGGCTCCATCTGAGCAGAGGATCTGAGGTAGGTGATGGGGTTTGACTCATTCACTTCCTACTGGCTTGAGGATTGTTTCACAAAATTTCTGAAGAGAACTTCCATATGCCATTTTTGTTTTTCAAAAAAGGTAGACTGCACTACCAATTTTTTCATATGCCATTATGAATGAAAGATAAGGAAAAATATGTCATTCACTCTTGGGTTGACGTTGTGATTCTCATCAAGGCTTTAAAAACTGTTTTTGGGACTGGTACGGGTTTCCAGTTCTGGTTCCAAGGCCGGTTCTGGTCCGGGTTGGCTGGAAAAATATGTCATTCACTCTTGGGTTGACGGTGAGGTCCTCATCAAGGCTTTAAAAACTGTTTTTGGGACTGGAACGGGTTTCTAGCTCTGGTTCCAAGGCCGGTTGTCTGGTCCGGGTTGGCTGGTTCCAGTCTGATTCAGTTTGTTTTTGGCTTCATGGTCTTCACTCTGGAGGGACAAATTGGTGTTCATTTTCAGGTCAGAGTCGGCCAGTTCATGTGTTTGGAAGAGTCGAGAAAACAAAGCTTAAATATCATGCAAGATTGATGGTGATCATAGTTCAAAGAGAGCAAACCATCCACAAATGAGGTGCAATTTCATCTGTGGAGATTGCCATCGGTGCAGAACATATTGTTACTTTATTTCAAGTTTTGGGTTCTTGGGGGTCAACATCTAGCCTTAGTTTGATTGTTTTAACTGGTTCACCAGTTGGTTTTCCTTGCTGGATCTTCGGTTAGTTTTTCTTTCTTTAATGCGGGTTTTCCTTTCTATTTCGGTGACTTTGCCCCCTTCAGGCTTGGGGTTGGTGTCTGTATGATTGGTTTTTTGCACCATGTGGGTCCTGTGCATGAGTTTGGAAGGATGGAATTGGTAATGCAATGAAGGCACTTTTGGTGGGGAATAGGAAAACAAATTTCTTGACCAAGGGTCTTTATTGCGTGACCTGTTTTTATCCGTTATGTAAAACCTAGCTGCTGATTACTGATATCCAGGGAGGGATGCCTTGGGATGTGTTTCTTTGCCCATAACATTGTGTTAATCAATAATATTAAAACAGACAGGCTGAATTAGGTGAGATGTGATAGTTGGGAAGTGGTAAAGATGGGACTAGGACACACGATTTGAATTGAGTTAAGAGACTTCAGGCTACATAAGTAACACATTCTGCACTGTATAGTGTGAAGGTGTAATGGCATAATGAGTCATAGAATTATAAAGCAGATTTGCCCTTTGTCGGAAAAGCCCTTGCGGGAGATAAGCAAAGAAGATGTTAGGAATAGTTTAAACTTTGCTCCTATAGTAGACAATACTAAGGAGAATCCATTAAGGTGTTTTGGATGTGGGCAACATAGTAAGAACCGTGTCTGATTAGAGGAAGTGCCACACAAGTCAATGATAATGGAGGGGGAAACAGGTTCAAAACAGAGCATCTGGAAATGGATGATACTTAAAGCTGGTTGAAAATACTAAATGTAACGTCTGTGAAGTTTGAAATAGAAATATTAGGAAGAGTAAAATCAAAGGTATTGATCCAGGACCCACAAAATACACTTCATTGATGTATTGTGATTTATACTTGCATCTTGACTTCTTTGTTTTTTTGTTTTTGTATGCTTTTGTACTTGTACATTGCCAAGGAATGCAGGATCGAATTGGGCATCTGGATTGGGTATCCTCGATCCTGATTTGGGTCGGATTGGATCGGCCGATCCACAAAAAAAGTTTTTAAAAGATACTTACATAATTAGGAGTAGTTTCAAAAATGATAAAAGTATATTTATTAAAAGAAAAGGTATCTACACAGATATAATAAAGTAAAGACATTTTTATCTCTTTTAATCAAATTAACCCTAATAGGCGAGGATTGGCTTGATACATAAAAGGATCAGCTGCTTTTGGTCCAATTCGGACCGAGTCAATCAATTTTTAATTATTTTATATTTATCACCGACAGGATATACGGCCAATAGGAAGCCACACAAGATGGTTATGCGGTCTACGCAAGACCGCATATTATCCCGAAAATGAAAAATTAGTGATTTTTCTCTCTCATTTTAGGCATTTTGTTCTAAGGTTCTCCCGAGGAATTCTCCGTGGTTTCTCAACCATTTTGGATGCCGTTTGTTCCAGAATTGAGATAATTTTATTATCTACATCTTTTATTTAATTATCTTCGCCTAAAAATGCTTAGTTATCTCTAATTTCGAGCTAAGATCCTAAGGGCCCTATAAATAGACCCTAAGGCTGAGCTTGAAAAGGGGAGAGATTGAAGGATCAAGGTGAAGCCCTGTCGAACTGAAGACTGATCCTAGCACGAGGAGGGAGGCCTTCTACGTCCCTACAGGCCACCGGTTCAGGGAGTAGTCGTCATTTAGTCGTTCGTTTTGTCGATCTAGTCATTGTTCCCCCCTTCATTGCATGCACGTTTCTTTCCATTGTTACTCGTTCATTTTCATTCTCATTGTCATTCACACATCCCACCCACGTTTTGGTGCCCCCTAGGGGTTTAAAAAACTCCCAGGTAAATCCCCGTCCATGATTCTTAGTTTTAATATTATCGTTTCTAGCATTTACTACACTTTGGAGGTCTAATTTAGGTTTTTCTTTGCTGTTCACACTTCTTTTGCAGGTCAGCAACCATTCAACACGAGGCCCATCCTTTTTGGCCGGCCGGAAAGGGTGGAGGAGGAAGCTCCCACGGTTCGAAGGTTGGTGGAGACGTGCGGCTTAAAGTCGGTCGCACATCCCCATCCTGCGGTTGTAAGCGAGCCGCACAAATTAGGGCGGTCCTCTGAAGACCGTACAACCTCGCAGGTGAGTGTCTCCCTCTTTCTCAAGGCTCGGTGTGTCCATCACGTGCAGATTTTTGAGTGGCGATCACAGGTTCTTCTTCTTCCTTTCTTTTATGGTTTTCAGCAACTTTTCACCATTCTCTCGGCTATTTTCATTGACCGGTACGTTCAAGAAAGAAAGGAAAATGCCATCTTTTCCTGTCTACGGCCTCTTTTCTTTTGACACCCGTTTTTAACCCACAAGTTGAGTCATTTTTCTTATTCATCATTTTTGATGTCCCAAATTGACCATGGTTTTGGAGTGTTCCTTGAGTAGATTTCGAGCCCATTTCATTGTTCCATTTTATTTGAGCCTTGGAGGTTGTGATTTCTTGGAGCCCTAGAGCTTATTTTATCAACTTCCGCCTTCCGAGTCAGTCACTCTGGTGACTGGCACGCCTGCATAATAATTAGCTGATTAGCTATTAATTAATTAATTAATTGTCAACAAAAAAACTCAAACATATAAGATTTCATCCCCTATAGGTGCCCCTTTAGGTTATTGGAATCCCTCGTATGCTAGTCCTCGGGATTTTCCACAGCCAACACAGGCTACCAGAAGTTGCCGCTTCCGTGTGCATCCTTTATTTCAGGGCCATCTCGGATCCTTTCTGTGGATGTGCACCCAATTAAACCCCCTAAGACTCCAAGTCAAGGGGAGATGCTGTCGAATGTTTGCCAGAGATCCGAACTAAGATCTAAACTAACATAAAGAGATGAACGAGTAAGATGAGATAAAGATGGACTATGATGGCTGAACTAAGTGAAAGCCATCTACGGGTTGATGGCGCACAGAAATTGATGCAGGGCCACATGCCATTTTAGGGGAATGCTCAAAATGAAGGGGAACAAAATGATCCACTAATGACCATACTTTTTGGAATTGTTATAGATGAAAGGGTGAAGGGGAGAAACAAGAAACCTGCGAAGAGTCTATGCTAAAATCTTCTTTTAGAAACCCTCAAACTGGCAATTGCATGCGTACTACATATAGGCTTTAGGGCTCTATCACTTCAAGGGTCGACCCTCGCCCCCGCATGTGTAGAGATCTGCATAGGGGTCGACCCATGTACACATGGGGGGTAGACCCCTCCCCCCTTTTTTCTTTCCTGGAGTCTAGTCTATCCAAAAAAAAAGAATAAGAGCAAACCCCAAAAGAAGGGTGCATTCGCATACTGATTTCTGCATCAAGAACTCTTCCATGTTGCATAACTGTGATTAAACCTTGTTGAATGGTCATGAAGCGGTCCCGTATGGCTTCTTTCACTAGGTTGTCTAGGTTTTGCATTGTGTAGACATGAGCATGAGCATGCTCATCCTCTGTTGACGTTCTAGCAATAAGCATGGCATTTATAGTTATTATGTCCTTATGAATTCACAAATTCAGAAAAAAGGTTTTACAAATGCTCTACTTGTAGAGCATTATCTTGCTCTCCCACTCATCATCCAAATTCACACGTGGCAGCATGCATGGCGTTGTCCCTCAATCATGCGTCGAGTCAAGATTTCAAATTGGATCTTTATGAATTCTTCTCATTTGTGTGTTTGTTTGCTGGCATTAAGGCAAAAGATTATGAGTGTAACCAAAGAAAAAAAAAGAAAGAATGCTATAGTTGAATCCTCATGAAACCAAGCCAATAACAATAGGAGTTCATCTTGAGCTTAATTCATAGAACCTAGATTTTAGTGGAGTATATTCATGGGAATCGTGGCCGAAATATCAGGTTTTATGCATTTTTGGGTAACACAGACTCTTCCAGAATAGGCTTCGGGGCCACCTTCCAGAGCTAATAACTTCCAGATCCTTCCACCAAATAGAGTTATATTTCTTCCTACCTCTTATCCTGACTATTATCTCGAGATTGATTTAGAGATCTCAAGATTTGGTGGACTCTATCCTCTGAAATCGGGGGAGAAAGTTCTGGATTCCAACATTTTCTATATAAAGGACCCAGTGCAACCTACGTTATGGGGGTCCCTTTTGGGACCTGGGGCTAAGCCATGCTGGATCGTCGCCTCACAACTTCGACTCCAGGCTATAGAGGGAATTATAAGCTTTGATTTCCATCTCTTTGTGCTCAATTTTGTCGCTCTAATCGCTTATTCTCCTCTCTTACTTTCTGCAAATCATCACAAGTTGCACTGTTTCTGCACATTGCTACACTTTTCTCTATTTTGCACAGCACTTTTCTCTCTATTCTCTTCATCAAATTTCATGATTTCAAATCCCATGCATGCACAATACTCCCACCTTTTATTTGCACCCGTTAATAGGGGTTAAAAACCCTCCCCCGGTGCATTCTCCCCCTTTCTTTACCCCTACTTTATCACTTTGGGGCATATACTACACTTCATGTTCTAATGGGTTTTACTTCTTTTTGTGGTTTTGTTTTGCAGGAGAGTACATTTGAACGTGAGGCCCTTGCGTTCTAACCGGCTTGGAGGTGAGGAGGTGCACCCACGATCGATTCCCCGCGTCCCTTTTCAAGCATGATCATGTTGTAGCAGTTCATCTTCGGGCCGTATCTTCTTCCTCATTTTTCAAGGTATACAGCATCGTCTTCATCCTTTCTTCATCCTTTTGGTGCTGCAGAACCTTGGTGGTGATCACAATTAGTTTTCCATTCTCTATCGCCCCTTGTTTTCATTGTTTACATTACATATTTATGCATGTTCACTTGCTAGTTAGGGGGGTAGGGTAGATTAATCCATCTACATATATAAGCATCGACCTGAGTTCTAACGCTTAGACAAATAAATGGTTTGTTCGGTGTGAAAGATTCTTCTATAGTTCAATCCAAACATGATTCATATAGTGTCATCATCAAAATCAGGGTTCCAACAATCTCCCTCTTTTTGATGATGACAACTATGAGTCATGTAATTATTCACATAAGACAGAAATGATTCAATCATTCATCCATTGAAAGCTAAAAATCACCGAACGAATCCTAGATCCGCACCATTAAGGATCCAATAAACTACGGTCATTACATGCACTAACCCTAGATGTAGCAATGAACATGTGCTTCGACCTTCTATGATTAAAAGAGCATATGCATCCACCTAGAACATGTACAAACACATATGTGTATTGATCTGTATTACATAGTGAGTCTGCGTACAACCTGTTCGATGAAATGAATGTATGAATATGCTTTGACTTATTACATGGGCGCATTGACCTGTTATACAAAATGGCCATCATGCATTGACTCGATAGACACTGCAAGGATATGTCTGTTAACCTGACATGTGTAGGAGTGTAATAATATATAACAGTGCATTGACCTTATATGCATGATGACTCTGATGACTTCACATGCATCAACTTTGCTATATGTGTGTACTGGCTTATAAGCAACAAGCAAGGCATCAATACACTTCTCATCAACCACAGTCCTCAGCACATCAAACACAAGATTTTCATGTACTTATGCATCAACATGATTCATAGTATGACATCATCAAAACTGAGGTTCCAACAATCCAGGCAAGACAAATGTTATAGCCGACGCGCTCAGTAGGAAACCGATGGGAATGTTATCAAGCCTCATGAAAGATATAACCACTATCATTTCTAAGTTTGCCCAATTAAATCTAGATATTTATGAGGAGAAGGAAGAATGTTTCATTGTCAATCTTCGGTCCCAACCCACATTAATAAAAGACCGGGTCAAGTTGCAAGAGAATGATCCTGCATTGATGGAAATTAAGGATGATATTGATCAACAGCTAGATTTTTCTATATCAACTAACTGAAGGTTGCTATTTCAAGGCTGAATTTGTGCCCCGGATCATGCGGATATTAAAAAGCTAGTTATGGATGAAGCACATAAGTCAAGGTATGCCATTCACCCTAGAGTTACAAATATGTACCAAGACCTTAAAAGACATTATTGGTGGTCCAATATAAAAGGAGAAGTAGCGGACTATGTGTCACGATACCTCACTTGTCAACAAGTTAAGGCAGAATATCAAAAGCCCGCTGGGAAGTTACATCTCTTATCAATCCCCGAGTGAAAATGGGAAAGTATAGGGATGGATTTTGTCATGGGTCTACCTAAGTCAATAGGAGGACATGACGGAATCTGGGTGATCATTGACCACTTGACCAAATCGGCTCATTTTCTACCTATTAAGAGTCTATGGTTCGTAGATGTCTTGGCTGCATTATATGTAAAGGAAATAGTGAAGTTACATGGTGAACCCTTTCAGTGCCCATTAGGATCCTGATATGGGTGGGATCTTGCTTAAGCTCAATTGGGACTGGTCCCTCCTCTCTATATATAAGTGTGAAACTCCCCATTAGGTTACACACACACATACAGTACGTGAAATAGAGAGAGGAAATCAGAGAGAGAATGTGGGTTCCGTCACTCCCTTCCTAGTGTTTGTGAGCGTGGATCATCTTCCTCGCCGTCTTCCTTCTCGATGGGATGACTTCCATTTTAGATACACATCCAACAAAACAAACACATATGGGTGCATCAGTTAGATAGACATGCGTGGGTGCATCAATCAGGTAACCATGCATGGGTGCATAAGACCCTCCCTAGCCACCAGCCATTTCATTGTGCATAAGAATAAATATATAAGGTGCATAAAACCCATCTCACCCAACCCATGTGATATACGTGAATCAATCTTTTCACCTTAAACCCATTCCCCCCAAACTCACGTATGCATGCAACCCATTGTATACATGCTGCCACCTCACCCAGCCATTTAGTAAAAATGTGGATGGTCCATTCACTATATACTTTGACTAGATATGCATAGAGCATATGATAACCACACATGGGTCCACCGCCAGCCAGCTCTACTATACACATGAATAACCATGTGCATGAGTACCTAAGTTAAATAAATATGCATATGCATGGACCAACCATTTGGGTCACATACCCTAGCCGTCGGATCCCTTTCCCTCAGCCCAGCTGCCTGATCAAGCCCACTGTCCTCGCAGCCACCGTATCGTGTTAGCTTCCTCTTCATTTGGCCGCCGGATCACAAGCCTCTGCCCCTTTTATTGTCTGCCGGAGGTCAACTTTGGTTTCAGGAGATCCGTTGGAGCTACAGTAATGGGGAATTCCCCCCTACATTATGTTTTGTTTTTTGGGTTTTCCGATTACCCCATCAAGTCATGGGAATCCGCTACTTACTATAACATGTTCTCCACCGACTTCGGAAAGAGGGAAAAAAGAATAAATCACCTCAATGATGAATGATGACCCTTTTGACTCCCGGACTTCGATATGTCCGTAGATGATGGACCCCATCTTGACACTCCGTGGACGAGTTTTCTATACATCTCTCGGCATATTTCGAGACAAGGGGAAATGTTACCGGAATTAAATCGGGAGGTTGTGTCATGTCAAGCCTTTCCTGGTAGTCTAACCATCCCACTGAACCACGGGATTTCATCCGATGATATTGATGGAAAAATAAAACATTAATCACCTCAAAGGCGAACAGTGC
>JANBPO010006104.1:0-19870 GCA_024336825.1 Amorphophallus titanum
ATGGGCATCGCGGGCGCCACGCCCCTGCTGCGCGCGCTCGACAAGATGCGGGCTGTCTATGCCGGGTCTCGGCGGGCGCTACCCAAGGATCTGCCGACCGGCTTCATCCGCCGCAGCTGGCGGCCGGCGGTGAAACCGGCATGATACTGGCGCTGCCTTTGCCTACATTGGCCTTCCTCAACGGCATGAACCTGGCCTGGCATTACATTCCACTGGCGATTCCCGTGGCGCTGGCTACCGTCATCGGCGGTATCGACAATACCGAATCCGCGGCCGTGGCGGGTGACCATTATTCGACGCGCTCCATCCTGCTGGTCGAAGGCTGCGCCACCTTGATCGCCGCGCTGTGCGGCGGCGTGATCCAGAACACCCCCTATATCGGCCACTCGGCATTCAAGGACATGGGCAGCCGGGCCGGCTATACCCTGGCCACGGGTTTGTTCATCGGCATCGGCGCCGCCACCGGCTTGATCGGCGTCTTGATCGCCGCGCTGCCGGAATCGGTGGTGGTGCCGGTGTTGGTATTCATCGGCATGGAAATGAGTGAACAGGCGGCGGCCACCACCCAGCCGCGCCACTTGAAGGCGCTGGGGCTGGCGCTGGTGCCGGCTTTAGCCTATCTGGTCAATGTTGAACTGGGCGGCGTGCACCTCGACATGGCGGCGCTCGATGCCCACACCCAGCGCACGCTACAAATCCTGACCATGCTGGGCAACGGCTTCATCATCACGGCCATGCTCTGGGCTTCCTGGCTGATCTGGGTGATCGACCACAGGCTGTTGCGCGCGGCAGGCATCGCGGCATTGTGCGGACTGCTCACACTATGCGGCTTGATCCATTCGCCCTTCCCCGACGGCCGTATCTTCTTGCCCTGGCAGGAAGGCGTGCCGGCCCAGGTGTTTCATCTCGCAATCGGTTACGGCTTGCTGGCCTTGCTGTGCGCTGCACTATCGCCGAGCAACCGCGCCAAGGAATAGGCTCATGCTGAAATTCGTCTTGCAGTGGCGCGACATGCGGCGGGCACACAAGGCGTTTTCAGCCATGTTCAAGGAACGCCATCCACTGCGCCTGCATTCCTTCATTCTGTTTTTCTGGACCGTCTTTGCCGGCACGCTGATATCGCACATCTTGCACCAGTTGGGCATGTTCTCGCTATCGGAGCGTTATGCCCTGGCCTGCGGCTCCGGCTACGGTGCTTTCCTGTTCGGCGTACGCATCTGGTTATGGCATGTCGAAGCATTGCCGGAAGGGTATGAGGGCGAGGGCCTGAGCCTGGCCTAGGGGATGGGAAGGGGTGTCTTGGGAGTGTGAAGGGTTGCTTGGGGAGGGGTGTTCCACCTTGGGAGAGGGGGATTCCACCTTGGGGAAGTGGAAGGGTGTATGGGGAAGAGGAAGGGGTGCTTGGGAAGTGGTGGGAGTAATGGGGGAATTGAAGGCTCTTGGGAAGGTGAAAGGTTGGGGGCTGATGTGGAGGTGAGGTGGCAGGGGAAGAGAGAGGAAGGTGGGGTGCACTAGAGAGAGAGGGGAGGAGAGAGAGAGGGGGTCGCCCCCTAGAGAGAGAGAGAGAGAAGAGAGAGAGGGAATCCACCCTAGAGAGGAAATCACACTTTTGTGTAAACTTGATTCAGATTTTCATTCATTAGTTTATCCAAGGAGGGGTTGGGTCCTATTTATAGGGATCCCAACTTTTACAAAAAGTCTCTGTACTTTGTACTAATAACAAATAACCAAAAAGGTGGGGGAAGGGGGAAGGGTGCCCCTAGGCCAAGCCCACACAATTGGGCCCATTAGCCATTCTAACCCATCAAGATGACAACTAACTTAGGAAAATGACTTAATAACCTAGGGACTTGACTCAAATGAAAGGAAAATACAATGACATAACTCAAATAAAAATTACATAGGACTCAAAAATAAATAAGTAGACCATGCTGGATGCACCTGGGGCCAGGAGACGGGCCTTGAGTGCAGGATCAGGTGGTTATGACCCCATCATCCACCCTTGATGGCTACCCCTTTTCATTGCCTTGGCATACGTTTCAATGCCGGTGAATAGAATAACCCTTCGACATCTGTCCCAAAATATTTCCTACTCGAGCTAGCACAGCCTTGACCTTGGGGAAAATTTCTGTTATGGTGGAGTGAACTCCTCATACTTTCCCTAAAGGCGTGAGTGCTCTCCTGCACCAACACCTAACGTACCCTAGGCTTGGTGAACTGGCATCATACCTTTATCCAAATTCAAGAGGGAAAGAAAAGAAACATGCAGCTGTAGCCTAGCAGCAAGGTTGCAAAGCAAAGCTGAAGAAATTTCATTACACAAAAAAAAGGAAAGATACATGGAGTTTCAGAGCGAGCTTCGATATACATAAAGTTTCAAAAAAAGAGATAAAAGAAAAAAAAGGATATAATGATACATCATTAGCTAGGACGATGGAAAATATCGCCAAGTTCCATGAGCCTGATAGAAGGATGGTTGACCAGGTCTTGCAGTCGGTGCTCTTCAGATTCCAGCTTCAGCAACTCCTCTTGGATAGAGCTAGTGCACCCTTCCGCCAATGCGGTTTTGTTTAAGCTCTGTATTTGCAGTTGCTTAGCGTGTGTCAAATCCTTCACAGCCTGGGCCAATTCAGCACGAAGGTCAGAAGTCTACTTCTACAATAGTGAAATGCAATCAATGGCTCTCTTGGCAATGAGCCTCTGTTGACCGGCGATTTCTGTTGAGGCTTGCAGTGCAGTAAGGCCCTCCTTCCGTTGAAGCTTCAGGGCAGTCAGTTGATCCCTCAAGCCATGGTCAATGAATTCTCACCAGTTTTCATACCAAAGTAGCAAGATCACACGAGGCGTCCATTGTTACAGAGGATAGTCGAAGGGCATGAGGGTACGTAACAGAGGCTCTACCAGCCCCCTCAACCCAGATGTCATCAGCAGGCTGTGAAGAAGATGAAGGCAATAAGGAAGATGGTTCCACCAATTCCTTCTCAAGTCGCTCGATAGACTCAGCAATGACTGGGGCAGGGACTTCGGCCTCGACCTCTGTTGAAAGAACAAAGTCTTGAACTTCAAGGCCCACATCTTCAGAGGTGAATTCTAGATGTTGCTCTGGTTGTGTCACCTTTTCCAATTCGGTACCAGCCGTGAGTATCAGAGCAGTTGTTTCACCGACTATCTCTTCCTCAAAGTCTCCACCCTCCGAGGTGATTTCATCATGCTATCTGAGCTGGGCTACCTGTTCCAGTTCAGTGCTGGCCTCAATTGCCAAGATAGAAGTATCACTAGTCCCCTCTTTGAGCTCCACACCTATCGACGTCTCGGTAGAAGCAGCAGCCATAAATTCTGACCTGACTCCCACAAACTGAAGCTGAAGTTGCTCCACGGAGGGTTGACCGCACCCGAGAATTTTAGGGCAATCGGCCTTAACACGGTAGCCATACCCATAATAGGGGTAAAAGTTGTGGCCCTTGCTTGAAAGAGAGAGAAAGTAGCCGTGGTGTCCACCGCTGGCAATGTCAGCCCCATTGAGACCGCCAGCCCCTATAAAAAGATCAAGCACGAAGGAGGTGGAAATAAATACATATCAGAGCTCTTGCTATAAATGGTGGCAGATGTGAAGAAAGTTATGCACAAAAAGAAAACCTCACCTCGAATGGCACGAGTCCCAACTCACTAGCCCCTGGGAGCTCCAAGGTCGGCTCTGCAAGGCTTGAGGTGATTCCCCCTTCCTCTGTAAGGAAGCTAGGCACACTTAATGGGCCTAATGTCAGCTGGGGTGGGCTGAATGCAGGGAGGTCACTCCCGTAAGAGAGAAACGGGGTGCTAGCTCCCGACTCTAATCCTTGCTCTTCTTCATCACTAGAGGGTTTGTAGTCGACGGGCTCTTCAGAAGGAGGACTCTCAGACAACCCAACAACTATAACTCCAAGGCCCTCCGGGCACACCGAGACATCCTGGGTCGCTTCTAAAGAAACCTTCTTCACAGCCGGGGTGGCCAACCTCTCTAAAGACCGCCCGGTGGGCAGTACATCTGGAGCTGAGGGCTCAAGAGAAGGAGCTACAATAGACTCTGGAGGAATGATATCTGACCAATCAAAGACAGGGTTGATAAAAGAAGAAAAATGAACATCTACCCCTAAAGTCTTATGAGCAACAACAATACCTTCATGGCTAGGTGTCAGCAAAGGGAGATCACTTTCGGTCGAAATTATGGGTACTTCGATACCTTCAACCCCCTCAGGGCCACTGGCAGTTACAACTTCTTTTACGGTCGGAGCAGAAGGGGCCGTTGGGACTGACTGAAGAAGATGAAATAACAAAGGGCTGGCCCATGTCTAAATGGAGCAGATCAAAGAATTATACATATCAAAGAAGGCGGCTGCTCTTGCACCGCCTCAAACTCCTCGAAGGAGGGAACTGCTAGCAATGGAACATTAGGTTCTACTGCCGCCTGCATCCCCTGGTTACAGATCTTCACTCGAGCCTTCTTAGCCCGAGAAATAGCCTCCTTCACCGGGGATCTCTCACACTTTCGAGACCCTTGGGAGGTCAATGACGCAGTGGTCAGAGCTGTGACTGGGGCTTCAAAATAACTAGGCTTTTGTGCCTTGGAAATTAACTTTCGATTTTCCAAAGTTGCTTTGGAATCCAGAAAATCTACAGAAGAAATATGGGCACCTAATGGTTATTCGGAAGACATGTATATGTGCCGAAAGAAGAAATGAAGAAAGATGAAGAATGAGTAGAATGGGACAGGACATACCTGGTGGACCTGAATATAGTGAAGAAAGGGACCAATAATACAAAGGAGGCTCTTTGTCCTTGGACGCACCCTCCCTCAGACCCATGGCCTAGTCTTCCACCAGTTGGCTTCTCACCCCAAGTGAATACCTTACCTTGCCTAGTGACAAGGGCAGCATGCTTGACACCACATGCTATCTGTTGAACATCTAAAACTACATTAGATTCTAGAGGCCTAGGAAGTAGCACATCAGTTATTTTTGAACAGGAGCTGTCTGAACGATCTGTCACCTCACACCATACCAACCCCCAGACATAAACATCACCAAGAGATTCACAATCATCTAGTCCAGACCCTTGACTAGAACTGCTAGGAGCACTTGAAATACTAATACGTAAACCATCTCCAGTGCTTGTGCTTAGTTGCACATTTGCATTGTATGACCCTACATCCGACCTTGCTTGTAATACCCTGGATTCTTTCGAATTCCTTCAGATCTGAATCGAAGAGCTTTCGAATCACTTTTGTAGGTCCTGAGTTGAGTCTTATGATCCACGTGAATTTTTCTCTCGTACAAGTTACGGAACCGTTGGTGAGTTTATTTTTCAGTTCATCGACTCGATGACGCTACAGTTGCGATGTGCTCGTTCTGAGGATCTTTTTGGCTATTTTTTCATATTTTTATGAATTAGTAGATTTTCAGGCACAAAAATTAAATTTTCAAAAATTAGGAAAATTTTCTAATTTCTTTTCCTTTTAACTCTCCTTCCTCTCTCCTCTCTCTCCCTCACTTTCACTCTCTCCCTCCAGTTCCCTCTCCTCTCTTCTCCTCTCCCCGTGGGGCGCACGACTGTGGCGAGTTGGGCGAGGCGGGAACGCGATAGAGTGATCTTGGAGCGTGATGGCGTGGAGGATGGAGCGTGGCATTGGCGCGATCCCTTGATGGATTAAAAACTGACGTGTTCGGGTTCGTGTGATGGTTTTCGGCACGCGAGAACTTTGGTGGAGGTAGGGAGATGGATCACCTACTTCTCTGCTACGTTCCCTCGCGATCTGGAGCCGAACGGTGCCTGTACGAGTGCATTTTGCTTCATTTGGGTAAACTCATGCTCCGGGGGTGTGCGACGGGTTCGCCGAAAAATGGTAACAGTTTTCAGCTAGATTAGTTTCATTGGAACCCCCAGCATGTTAGCATTCCATTTCCGCTGGTTTTATCCCGATTGGTGGTCATTTGGGACCAGTACGAGCCCGGGATCCCATGTGACTCAATTAGGGTCAATTCGGTGGAATCGCCCGTTTCTTATGATTTAGGTGTCGATTCGACCCCTTCCGGAGTGTGGAAGGTTGTTTTTGGCCAGTAGGGTTGTTTCCCGCGAGTCTTGCATACATCTCAGAGATAGATTCATCTGGTTTCACTTTGAACATTTCATAATCAGAAATCAGCATGTTGGCCTTGGTGGCCCTTACCTCAGCTGTCCCCTCATAGATTAACTCAAACCTATCCCACATTTCTTTTGCAGATTTACAAGTGGATATTCTTGAGTATTCAGTGGGGTGGATAGCGCACTGCATGATGTTCATGGCGCTCCAATTGGTTGTGGATTTCTTAATCTGGTCAGGAGTCCAGATATCATCCACTTCCGATAAAACAAAGGGACCTCTACTCACAACAAGCCAAATCAAGTGATCTCAGGCACGCAAAAAAACTTCCATTCGGTTCTCCCAATAGAGATAGTTATTGCCATCAAAGAATGGAGGTCGATTGATGGCATGTTCCTCAGCTATATAGCAGCGAGGAGCATTCCCGTCGGATCTCCCTGGGTCGTTGGACCACATCTCTAGGGAACCTGCTCTGATACCAACTGTTGGATGGTATGAGAGGATCTAGAGGGGGGGATAGATCTTACACTCACTTTTTTGACAACTTTAAAATTTTATAAGGCTGAGAACAGAAAGGCCAATTCAGACTCAAATTAGAATAGAAACCGAAGAGCTATCGGCTGAATGATGCCAGATGTATTTAGAAAACTAGGAAAACCTATGAAGGTGGGATGTGAGAAATGGATAACCTGCAACGTTCCACAATACAAGCAGCTTTTCAGGTGGTTTGAATGCTACCAAGCACTCCTACATCCACCATCACCAACTTGGTAAGGCTTCCACTCTTTGGCCAAAAGAGACACACACACACGCGGGAAGTCCAGCAAAAACACGGGGACAAGCCCCACACACATGCACACACACGAGGACAAGTCCTCAACACATACAGGGATGAAATCCCACAATGAAGGAACAAGGATAAAAGAAGAAAAGAGAACACACATGTTGCAAGTGCAGCTTACACGGTGACAACTCCCCACACACAAGCTTATTTGTAGATGTATATAGACAAAAGTGAAAGAAACAACAAACAAGAAGCAAAAAATAAGCAATAAGAAGAGGATGACTGGTTGCATTCTTTTCTCTTCTACCACTCACTTCTTTCTTTGGAATCTCGAGATGGGCACTCTATCTATTTCTCTTTTCTCTCGGGTTCGCACATCAAAGGCTCTTCCAGGCTTAAGAGCAGCAATGGCAGCTGCAGCAGCAGAGGTAATAACAGCCGATGCAAAGGAGGGGCGTCCAATTTATAGCCTCAAGAGGCAGAGAAGGAACAGCTCCCACTTCCCTTGAAGATTGAACCGCCTTGTAAAAGACATCAGGTGTTTGTCCTTGGGATGATCCATTTTGTATCCTTCACGACGATCATACTTGAAAGAATCACTGCCAATAATCAACAAACGGCCCGTGTCCACTATGTTAGTATCTGAATCAGAAGACTCGGTGACTATAGCCAACCAGTCATTGCCTCGATCCAGAGAATGAACGTCTCCCCAAGTCACAATGGCGCGAGAAGAGGAAGAAGTGCCAGACGTCATGATGCCTACATCCAGAAAAAGAAAAGAAAATAGCAGAAGGTTAGAAGACGTCTTTTTTCAAGTAAAATTTTAACAAAATTTCGACAAAGTCTCCACTAGTTGGAGAGTGTGCTAGAAGAAAGTGGAAACATGTCCATTATGAGACGGTCCCTAAATCAGGTCGTGGGTGTCACATCGAGGCCAAATAGGACACTTGGGAGTTTACCTTCGAGGGCTAGCCTACTAGAAGCCTCTCAGGGCCACCAAGGAGGGAGTTTGAATCCCAAAGAACGGTCAAGATAGGGGCGCGCCCTCACCGCTATCATGTCGCCTCGTCACACGGGGAAGAGAAGGGGGGGTCACTGTCGATGTCCTCAGAGGGGAAAGAGGAGACCGCTGTCGCCCTCGCTATGTCGGAAGAAGAAAAGAAGGGAGGGGAAGACACCCTCACCACCGCCTTCGCTGTCCCCAGAAGAGGAGAGGCAAGAAGAAGAGTCGCCGCTACCCTTAGCGTCCCCGAAGGAGAAGGAAACGAGGGAGCTCGCCGCTGCCACTGCCGTAGACGCAGAAGATCGTCACCTGGGGAGGGTTAGGGCTCGAAGGGGGGGTCAAATGAGGAAGAAGACAGTGAAAAAGGGGGGGTTTAAAGGCGTTTCGACTGGCTTAATTCGGCGAGGGAAAGGGCACGCCGTTTTAGTGCCCTCCCATGCTGGTTTAAACATTTTGCGCACAGTATGCCGCGCCAATTTAAGGCCACCGTATCACCCTCCACATCATTTTACGACATTTACCCCTCCATGCTATTTTACAGCATTTACTGATCCAATGCCGTTTTACGGCCTTGAACATCCCACGCCATTTTAGCACAGCTTATCATCTCCCCACGCCGTTTTAACGGCACTATGGCTACACTGAATCAATGGTCCGTGCTGATCAAGATGAAGAATATGCTCGGTCAAGGCACATCTGCCAGTCCCGCGTCGTTCGTTCCTCACTTGCGACACTTGCGACTGGGGGGTATTTGTTGAGTGACCAAGTATATGAAAATAGTACTTAAAACAGGAGTAAGACCTAATTAGCTAGGCTTACCATATGATAATTAGGACTGTTCTGTATTAAATTTTGGGTTAACCATAATACAGCATTCAAAAAATGCAAGCGATCTCGGGATGACCGTTTCATGGGGCTTAGCAGTCTATCGTAGGGCCGCTAAAGAAACCTTTGCAGTCTGATGAGGACTGTTTCTTCCAATCTACTGTAAACAGCAATAAAATCGAAATATATGCTAATCCATGGTAAAATATATAAAATATGTAGTAACACATGCTAGAAGAAAATTGGGCCAAGAATATGCATAAGTTGTGCAAATTAGATAAGAAATTTTATCTTAATTGCATTAGGGTTAAGTTTATGCATGAAAAATGAACTAATTACGCAGTCTCAAGAAAACACAAGTATAAAGTATGAAATTGACTGCAAGAAGAGGGCTTTTATTCCTATCATTAAGTTTAAGCCGTTCATGAGATAACCTACCTCTGGGCTAGGCTTTAAACTTCGAATTTAGGTCTGAAAGTTGACCCTAGTTTCTGCTCGTCTAGAACTGAATCACCCACTTCTCATCCCTCTAACTCCTGATTCACTTCACCTAAGACCACGAAATTGGAGGGTAGGAAGAGGGTACTACGGTCAACAAATAAGACTGAAGAATCAACTTCTAATTACCTCGTTTAGGGCCTCTAACTTGCTTATCTTCTTGGGTCAGTCGCACAGGTTCCTGGGTTCCTTATGCTGAACCAGCATCTTGTAGGCTTGATCTCCTAGAATGAAATTTTGAGAAAAATTAGACCTTACTATTATGAACAAAATACTCTAAAGAACTTACCTCTAATTCAGCCTCTTTACCTTAGTTCCACATGAGTCAAAAGTAAGGGTCGCGCAGGTTAGACTTAAAGTCTATTTAGAGGGTTAGCTAGGGTTTTGAAGATTTGGATGACCCCAGAGTCCTAATTAGGTCACCTAATCAATCCTAATGCATTCTAGAGCCTTCTAACTAATAGATTGCATCGATCTTAAGAGATTTGTTCTAAAAGAATTGGAATTTCCATACGAGTAATCTTCTTGCGATTGGACTCTGGTAAGCGGTCTAGTTAGGACCGTTTTTTAGTCCCTAGCGGTCGCTCGATAGACCACTTTTAACATTGGGCGCCAAATTTCAAATCAATTCATACTCTTCTTATTATTATCCTCTATTTATCCTTATTAAATCTATTTATCCCCTTAATTTTGTAAATATATCAATTTAAACCCCTTCCAGCATGGCGTCAGCAGCGAGGTTATCGTTGGAGACGTTACGCTGAATCTTCAGGACAAGCTTATCGGCTTTAGCAGGTGTGCCGCCGATGGTGACCGGGCTCGATTCGTCTGAGATGTGATGGTCTCCGGT
Source organism: Amorphophallus titanum (assembly GCA_024336825.1). Classification (NCBI taxonomy): domain Eukaryota; kingdom Viridiplantae; phylum Streptophyta; class Magnoliopsida; order Alismatales; family Araceae; genus Amorphophallus; species Amorphophallus titanum. The sequence continues at coordinate 10,076 of JANBPO010006104.1, forward strand.
TGCGATGAGCGCGTCAGAGACAGCGACACCGGTGCCGAGGGCCGCATCCTCTGGATCATCGTTGGAGATGGCGACGGCGGCGAGCTGCATCTCGACCGTCTCAGCGACTGAGCCTGCGGTCGCGCGCCAGCGGAAGCGATAGGTGAATGTACCTGCGTTCCACTTATTAGGCAGGACAATCTCGCAGGTTGCGAACTCCTGACTGGTCGTATCGAAGTCGATTGTCTCGGAGATTATGTCGTTCGTATCCAACTCAGTATAGGAACGCCCGCAACCTGAAGTGACGGTTGGCTGCCACGCAGCTGCTGGGATGTAGAGGGTTTCGCGGCCCGCTTTATAGAGGCGAGTTCCTTCGACCGAAACGATACCGCCTGCGGCTCGCGCAAGCGTGGTGTCTGCGTTGCCGAGCGAGAGCGCGGTAAAGAGAGGGCTATCGCCGGTGCCAAGGCCGAAGAGGGTTGCGCCTGCGGCGGCGTTCGCCAATTCGAGGACGGAACGGCCGAAAGAGGTTGTCGTCAACGCTGCGATTGCAGTGAGGTCAGCGTCGAGGGGCTGGTAGGCAGCTGCAATGGCGGCAGGGGAAAGGAAGTCGGTTCCCGCTTCGAGATCGAGCAGGGCACGCATGGCCGCGTAGTCGGCTGCGGCTACGAGGGTCTTGCCGTTGTCGGAAGGGTCTACTGTGGCCCACTCATCGAGCTGGGCGTCCCACGCTTGGACGTTTGTGCCGATCACGAGACCTGTGATGACAAAGCCGTTGAGGTCGAGGTTGCCACCGAGCTGCGGACTGGTGTCTTCGACCAGGGCGGTGATGCCCGATTGCGCGGCGTAACCGGCCCAAGCGGCGCCATCGTAGACGCGGAGCTGGTTAGAGGTGGAGTTCCAGTAGAGTTGGCCTTCGACAAGGGCGTTGCCATCGTTGTCGAGGGTGGGGTCGGCGGCCTTCGAGCCGAGGTAGACGTCGTCGAAGTTGTCGGCGGCGGCTTCCGCGTCGAGAGCAGCCTGCTCGGCGGCAGCCTGAGCGATTTCAGCGAGACCTTGCGCGGTTTCCGCGCCAGTTTGCGCGGCCTCAGCGTTGGTTTCGGCCTGTTCGGCAGCGGCCTGCGCCTGTTCTGCGGCCTCTTTAGCGTCGATCGTAGGAAGCACCCTGAGGATAGCCACAATCAAATAGGAAGTGCTCCCACTATGAATAACTCTTTGGGGCATCTTTCTGTGAAGCTGCGGTTTTCTTTGAGGAGGAAGAAACTAGGGGTCTCAAGGGTTTTATTACCCCCTTGTACTGAGCTCTGTCAATATCAAGCAGATCATTTTTAGCCTCCCATATGGCCCGAAAGTCTCTAACTATGCTGGCTAAGTAAGAGAAGTCGCTGCGATGAAAGGAGCTATTCATTGCAATAGGAGGCAAATCCCTCCTCTTTAATCGTGCTTCCTCAGCTTACTTCACCTTCTGCAAGGGCTGCCTGACGTCATTGCTGTGGTTAAACCACCAACGGACATAATACTTGTCAATCAGACCCATATCGGTCTGCTCAGGTAGAAAACACCCTAGCTCTGGCTCCCCTCTGAAGAAGTAATCCCACTAGCTAGCAGTAACAAGGTGGGCGTCATGGCTGCGATACAAGCGAGTCTCTAAAGGAAAATCAGAATTTGACAGAACTGACTGATTATAGTCAAAGTTTCACGCAAACCTGAAGGGGTAATACGGCCCCCTGTGGAAGACAAGCATGCTGGGCCTGATGCAACAAAGCCAATCTTCATAAAACGACCGGTTAGGGCTGGTATGATGAGGCAAATGATATGTTGCTCCCTCTCCGACCATCAACGCTATATGGTCTGAAATTGTAAGAACTATGAGCAAAGTGCAAGCCAATGCGCCCCTCTGTGGGCAAAAAAGAAAGTGTCTTTTGAGTACCAATCAGTTGATCCAAAGAATTTTGATTAGGGCATTTCTGAATAAAAAGATCAGAGGAGCTGAAGCATGCCCAAAATCCACATACTGACATAATCCAGGAAAAAGTAAACTAGCCTAGGCACTGAGATAATGCGTGGCCATCACAACGCCCCTGTCCCGCGGAGAACTGTGGGCAATCAAGTTTTCTAAGCCATGATATATGCTCGCCAATGCAACTGGCACAATAGCAAGTCTGTGACAATCAACAAGAAGACATGCTAGATACATCAGCTCCGACCGTATGCGCTTCTCCTCTCCATGAGACATAACAATAGTAGCCAGCCAATATACAAGATATGCTGCGAGATATGTGCGGTCTGGTAGCTGGCGAGGGTTCCACCCTTGTTTTCCGGTGCAGCCAACTATCGTTTGCGTCGTTGCAATTTCAAAATCAACTGATGATACTGGTCAAGAGACTTGTCATCTTCTGCAAATGTCTTATAAAAGCAAAATGACCCGTTATAAGTGTACACTGACTTCATCCTGCATGCGTACACTGACCTTAAGTCAGTGTACACTGACTTCATATTGTACATACACTGACTTCGTCTGAGTTGGAGGAAAGAAGGATGGGTTCTCTTCTATGATTGGCCCTTTAAGGGTGACATGGCAAGTGGTTCGTCCGAGTTGCATCCTATGATTAACAACATGAAAGATAGATTAGTTGCACTCAGATTGTTTTAGGAAAGCTTAGTTAGCTAAGTCACATGTTATCAAGTTAACCCATTGCAAACCAAGTGGTTAACACATTAGGATTGGCCAACATAAACTTGGAGATAAACCCAATTCACAAATCGATGGAAATATGATAGATCCAAAGTGGGTCGACCCATCTTGCCAGGTGGGTCGGCCCATGTAGCAACCAGAATCTATTTCCAGACTCTAGATGTTACAGGGGTCGACCCATCTGGGAGATGGGTCGTCCCATCTACTAAACAGAACCCAACCAGATGATAAGATGTCCACAGGGGTCGACCCATCTGGGAGATGGGTCGTCCCATCTGTCCCAGACAGAAACTCTAACGATCTGTTTCATGCAGGGGTCGACCCATCTGCCAGGGGGGTCGACCCATTTAAGGTTGGACAGAAAAATTCAAGAACCTTAGGCCAATTCAAGGGATTTCTAATCAATACATACCAAGCATATTTGAGAGGATTTCCTTACCATGTATCATATCAATTGTTTACTCTTTCTCACCTTTCATGGAGACCCTTTCTTTGCATTACCTCCTCTTCCCACTTGGTCTTTTCTTGCAGCTCACTGAGTCTCACTATGGAAAGGTCAATTGCTGCCAGCATGAGTAGTCTATTACATGGTTAGACATTTGAAAGATAAGGTCAGGAGAGTTTGCAGCTTAACAGTTCAATTGGACCAAAGATAAATATTCACCATGGAAATAGAGAATATTCAAGAGCAAATGTGAAGTGCATGAACACACATGATGTTTTATTCAAACTTAAGGAATTTTGTCATCATCAAAACCAACGGAGGCACAATAATCTCCCCTTTTTTGATGATGACAAAAACCTAATGCAATTTGAGCTTATTGAAGGAAGATTATGAAATTTAAAACTGAGAAGATTTCTACCTTAATTATAGCCACACATGTATAAGAGTAAGACTCATTTTCAATGAGAGCAAGAGGAACTACAGTACAGGTCCAGCACTGAGTTATTTAGAGCCAAACCAAGTAGATATCAAAAACCATGTAGTTATTATTCAACCATCTTCAAGGAACAAAGTAAAAACTTGAGCAATTCAGTTACCAAACAAAAACATGAATGTAGCTGAAGTTCAGTTACCAAAAGGCATGAATATTGCATAACATGTTCACAAAGTGCTTTCAGCAAATTGCATTACATTCCTCCCCCTTGTTGTCATGAGCAAAAAGGAACAATGCATGGCAGCATCACAAGATAGACTTGACATAGTGTTGTTGGGTAGAAACAAAGCGGTAGAGAGAAACAAAACTACCAAAGAGATGATGGAGGGAGCATGGTCACACAAGCAAGCAAGCATGCAGTAAAATACAAAATATAGTTAAGCAAACGTCCTCCATAGTAAGGGTTAAGCAAAATGGGCAGCTTCATTGTGAGAACTGACAGAAGATTCATTCCTAGATAGATTAATTTGTTGGTCCGGAAACAGAATCCCAATTCGCTGAAGCATTTGGTTTTGAGCATCAAGAGTATTGGAGATGGATTCAAATTGGTGCAGGAACAACTCATGATGCAGCTTCAATCCACGCACATCCTCAGTCAGCTGGTCCACGTTTAGTTCAATTTGATCAAGACAAGACCCAGACAGCTCTTGACTTGTACTACTTCGTTTGGCTTGAGAGGAGCTGGGAGCAGGATGGGAGGTTGGTTGAGGCACATTTGTAGCTGCATGTTCTTCTTCTTCGTCTTCACCATCATCTCTATCTTCATCAGATTGCTTGTGCTTTCTTCCAAATGTGTTCAGATTCTGAACTAGCATTCCATTTGTATCTTTCTTGTAACCCATCTTGGTGCAAAGACTGTGGCCAGTATACACATCCTTAGGTAGCAATTCTTCACAAACCTCTTCATCCAAGTTGATACGAAGGTGTTGAAACACAGCTGTTAATTGGGCCGCATAAGGTAGACTGCGTCTCTTCTCATTGGTAGACAGTAACATTAAATCCAGCATAAGACTAGGAAGATCAGGTTCAAAACTGTTGTAAATGCAGTGGAATAAGAATTTATGAACTTTGTTAACCTTGTTTCTACTACCTCCCCTAGGCTAAATAATAGTAGTGAATAAATGATGCAGTATTCGCTGAGTGGGACCAAAGGTGTTAGCATTCAGGGTCCTTGGGATATCTTCCAAATCATATACGACTGACTCATCAAACCCCATCATGATCCCGTAGACATCCACTTCATCTATTTCTGTAGAACCAAATTTAGCAGCACCATCACTCGAAAGTTGAAAGATACGACTGAACAATCCCGGAGTTAACATGATAGATTTATTGTTGACAGCAATGTAAACCTTGTTTCTTTTTATCACCATATTCTCATAGAACTGAAGAACTAGCGAGGGATATATCTTGCGATACTTTGACATGAAATGCACCCAGTTTTTTTGGGAGTCAACTAGGTCATATAACTCAGGAACAAATTTAGAAACATCATTGAAATCGAAAACTCGGGGTCACATAATTGTGTGAGGATAGAGTGTAGAAATCGCAGAGCTTCGAACTACCTCATCATGTTGGTTCTTTGACCGTGGTTCTGATTTCTCTTCAGATGGAATGGGAATAGCGAGAGGTGCTTCATCTTCAGTTTCTGATGGTGAAGGCTTTTTAGAGACCCGGTGCTTTGGACGCTTAGCAGCAGTCGCTGGAGGGGCTTCATCCTCTGCTGCGGACGGTGAAGCTTTCTTGGTGGGTTGACGTCTTGGTCGCTTGGCCATAAACGTTATCCTTGGAGCCATTGAGGAGCACAAATCTTGAGCTGCTAGAACTCGCTCTCTCTCCTTGAGAGGAAGGTGTACAGTCGGTGGGGACTGGGTTTCCCTCCACTAGTCAGAGGAACACTGCACCTTGGTGGGAAGAAGAACTTGCACCCTTGATGCTCGCTAAGGAGGGGGCGGCGGTAGCCGCGGTGATGTCTGCCGAATGGAGCATGTGGAGAAAGGGGGGAAAGAAAGAAATAGGCTCTTTGGGTAGAAGGAATGTGGCTAGGGTAGCAAGGGGATGCTTTTTAAGGTGGTCTCCTCAGTCAACAATGGACTTAAGGGGGGTTTGACCGGGTGTACTAATGTTATGGGTTAGACAAGCCAAGTATAAGTGGGTCGACCCCCTTTGGAGATGGGTCCACCCCCTTAGCATCCTAAAAATGAAATAGGGCAGATGTTGATGGTGGAACAAGATGATTTTGTTATGCCCCTGTCGTAATTTGTATCTCATGGTTTTAAAAATGGCTAACACTATAAGTCATTGTGTTGTTTGCACCTTCATATGACTGACATACGTGTTGTTTTGTTCATTACATTAGTGGTGCTGATTGTTTAATATTTTCTTATCTTGACAGCGCCTTCAAAACTTTCTTTTTGGTAAGCAGGATCTGCATATCTGTGAAACTGACCTCATGTTCTGTACGTTTATTATATACACAAAAAAAAAAGGATGAACTTGGCACATTTGTTGGTTACAGATATCATCATGCAGCATTCTCGAGGGAAATCTGCCCTTATTTTTTGTTCGACCAGGAAAGGAGCACAAGAAGCGGCACAGTGCCTGTCTCGTACTGCAATGGGACTTGTTTATTCAAATCCATTTATTAAATCGAAGCAACAACAAGACAGACTAAAAGAAGCTTCTTTATCATGTAGTGATAAGCAAATGCAGTCATGTATTCTCTATGGTGGTCTTTACTTTCTGTGTTCATGCTTTTAAATCTTCCATCAGTTGAAGATGACTTAATGCTTATGTTTGGTCCATTAGTTTGACAATCTACTGTAAGGAAGAATTTTCATTGCAATTCACACGTCATTTTGTTCAAAAAGTTAGATCATGATTATTTTGCAGTTGGATATCATAATGGCGGACTTTGCTTAAAAGATCGAAACCTTATTGAGGGACTTTTTCTAAAGGGTGATCTTCAAATTCTGTGCACTACGAATACCCTTGCGCATGGGATTAATTTACCAGCACATACAGTGATAATCAAATCAACTCAGTATTTGTATGTGGTCTTTGATTATTTTCTTTCTGATTTTGATGGCAACTGTCTCCTAAATGGCACATGATTCCTATCATTTCACAGCAACAAGGAGAAAGGTCGTTACTTGGAATATGACCGGTCAATGATTCTGCAGGTTTGCTCATCTTTCTTCTCACCCTGTAGTAGATAGTAACTAGTTTTGTGTAGGTCTTATTACTTTAGAATCTTTTCCTTTTTTAGGGTGTAGTTTATAAATTTTCTTCTTTCCTATATTCCAGTTTGGGATAATTACACATGTGCCCTAGAATCTTGCATTTTCTACTGTATACCCTCATATTCTTCATATTGTCATGTATACCCCCATAATTACCGTAGTTCATCATATACACCCCTGCCGTTGCCTACCGTTTGTTTAATTTAATTTTAGGTAGATTAAGATAGAAAAATGACTAATTTCCCCATGTTTATTTGTCTCACATAATTAAGATAATGACATATATGCCCCTTCAATCTTTCATATTATCTTGTGTACCCCCTTTACAACCTTATATTTTGCATGTTCAATGGAATAGCCTGTTAACCTTGGTGTTAGAGCACGAGGGGGGGTTTTGGTGGCGGCAGCGGCGGTGGGGGGTTTGGTGGCGGCAGCGGCGGTGGGGGGTTTGGTGGCGGCAGCGGCGGTGGGGGGTGTTATAACTGCGGGCAGCCTGGACATCTGGCGAGGGATTGCCTGCAAGGAGGCGGAGGTGGCGGTGGCGGAGGGGCGTGTTATAACTGTGGTCAGACGGGGCATCTGGCGAGGGAATGCACCCAAGGTGGGGGTGGCGGTGGCGGTGGCGGTGGCGCTTGTTATAACTGCGGACAAACTGGTCATCTGGCCAGAGATTGCCACCTAGGAGGAGGAGCTGGTCGGTTTTCAGGCGGCGGTGGTGGAGGAGGGGGATGCTTCAACTGTGGTAAGCCGGGGCATTTTGCGAGGGAATGCCCTAACAACGGCTAGAAGTGGTAGAGATCGTGAAGTCCGTTCTCCCTTTTCTTAGGATTCTCAACAACATGCTTTTCTGTTTTTTTGGGAGATTTTTGTCTTTATTGGCAATACTAAAGGAGAGATACAGTTTATTGTCTTCTTTTTTGCCTCTTTTGTTGCCATTCACCTTTGTTAGAATATTGTCTGCGTCTGTCTTATTTTGCCGAACTTTGGGTGTTTACTGTTTGGTGTATTTGAAATGAAAAATCAAGCTGATTGTCTAGCTGGTATGATCTGTTAATCCATTTACCTGTTGCCTCCTCATTTACTTCACAACTATTTCGCGTTTTGCTGTCAATGTAATAGAGTTTTTCTGATTAATGGGAATGAACTTCCTGTTTAAGTTGTATGCAGAACATTGTAGTTACATTTGCTCTCTGTGACATGCACTTTGGACTGTCAGCTACCGTTTACATCCAAGCATACTGCGTGATTCAGTGGTTCACCTTATTTCTTGTAGTAACTGCTCTTTTTTGCCAATTAATATGTTAATAATATTAGTGTGGAATAGAGTAGTAGTATGTGACAGTTTTCAGTGACGGTGAAGTACATCCTTCACTATGATTAAGTTGCAAGGCTATAGTTTTTAAAGACTAGTGGAGGATAATGTACATCTTACATCTATGATTGAAATGGGGATCCATCTTTCCAGGGTTCACTTTATCGGTCATTGTAATTATATAAGCTAGCTTATTGTGTAACGTCAGCTGTATCTTCAATTTCATCAAAAAGGATTATCAATCAAGACCCAAAATTTATATTTTGCAATGTGAAGGTGTTGTTTACACAGACATACATGAGTGATTATAAATCTAATTAAATTGTGTAGCTAACATCTTCTATGGATTTCCTCTTGGTTGCATTCATCTTCGTTGTTACCTGAAAAATATGAAAAATACTAGATGAGTGAATGCTCAGTAGGATTTAAATCTCTTGAATCAAACTAGCTTTATGTGATTAATAAATTAACAAGAATATGCATGCCATAAGAGAGTAGATAAATAGATCAGAGCTATAACTGGGTAATAGATAGAGTATGAAGCAAGAGAGCAAATTTCCAAGAGTATGTTCCAAAAGGGACAAGCATATAGAATCTATGTCATGAACATGATAAAGTACTTATATTCATGAGAACATATACCATAACTGTGGATTGGCCATTCAAGAATTTCCAACAACAAGTTTTTACCCATTCTGGGCCAAGTCAAATATCATATCACATCATGTTAAGAACATATTATGTCAAATCTTGCTTATTATTGGTGCAATACTACACCTAATCAATCATACGTCTGGACTTTGCCTCACCCTTGGGACTAGATCTGGGCCCCTATCAAATAACGTTCTAGCATTGAGTGTCAATTGAACCCATAGTCCCACGTAAATTTTCTAGACAATATCCAATTCAATTTAATAGTTGATAGAATTCCAAGAACCAAGCTTTGAGTAGGATAATTTATAGGATCCAAGAATTACAAGAATCCAAGGATGGATACAAGAACAAGAATAATATCGGGCAACTGACATCAAAAATCACGAGAGGCAAGAATCTATAAAATTGGCATCCACTTAGGTCGTCGCAAATTCCAAGAATTTGTGACTTCTGATCAAGTCACTAATTCTTATGAATAGTTGAGGCATGAAGAATTCGTGTCACTATAGCTGACTCTAATTCAAAGAATGCACGACTGTTGCACCAGTCGCCAATCAAATAGCGTCTGGATAGGGTGCCACATACTCAAGACTCTCACAGAACACCTCAATTTGGCACTCTATGAATGTTGGGGTCATGTTTCTTCAGAGTGACATGACTAAAACAAGTTTTACGATTTTTAGAGTATAATCGGCCTAGTGATCAAAGAGGGAATCCTTTGATGTTAGGATCTTACAGAGGTCTCTTTGAAAGATATCTCGATCTATCAAGAGGAATTCCTGATAGAGGGTCCATCCATCTCTGAGAAATAGTGGGTAAGCGTAAATCATCGAGAAACAGGGACTATGTCTCGAAATTGAGACAATAGAGCGAATCATCCACGGATTAGGATGGAAAACCTGTGCAAAATCGATCTGGAAGAATTTGCATCCACTACAGTAGTCACTAATTTATAAATTAATATTTGCCAAAAGG
>JANBPO010006109.1:0-36185 GCA_024336825.1 Amorphophallus titanum
CGTTGCATTTCAAGTTGAAGAGCCAGCATGCTTAGGGTCAGTGATGCACTTAATAATTACGGTTTTGGAACAAAACCCCCTAAATCTAAATTGAATTCAAATCATTGCTTATTAATCATCTTGATTCCTTCTTGTTGTACCCTGCAAACAAGTAGATTTAATGCGGCTTAACCTATGCATAACTTTGGCAAATTCTGCAATACTTTCTCCTGCTTGACTGATTATTGATTACATTATTAAGGTTGCTCGAGGGTCATGCCACTTCGGTGGTACTGACTCACTGTTCACTCCCATTTTCTACCGTTTCCCACCTTCTATTTCTCAAGATGGTTGGGGCTCTCCGCCGGATACTCCTTCCATCGGACTAGAACCACTATCTCGAGGCCTCCGTAAGACTCCGCAAGCCTGGGATTCCCGCTAGGATGCCGAGCAGGTTGTACCCTGAAAGCCTGAACCTACTGAATCGACCGAATTTTAGTGGGCAGTTCAAGGTTGTGACTGAGTTCTGCCCAACTCCGTCGAGGACGCGGCTCTACTGGGATAGCTACCATTAGGTCGTGGCTCCCGTCTAACCACGTTCTTCTATCCTCTGGCTTGCACGCCAGCCTCGTCCTGTTGATTGAACCCTGTTCGGGTCGACCTAGCCTTGTTTAGGTTGACCTGGTCTACCTAAGTCGATCTTGGATATGTGGACTGAGCCCTGTCATCAGTCAACTCATGTTCTAGGTCGACTGAGGGCCTTGATTAGTCGACCGAGCCTTGCTTTCTGCCCTTGATCTGATCGCGGTTGTTACCGGGCCGCGAATCATGACCTCGGTTCTCTGTAAGCCATGATCACCTTTTCTATTTACTCAATGTGTCGACCCCACCGACTAGTGAGTCGACTCAGCCCTTATTGTTGCCCTTTTTATCGCGGTTCCCAGTTGACCGTTTCCTCCACACCGTGGTTCTTTTTTAACCGCGACTCGTCCCATACTCTAGATTTTCATGGGTTTTATGTGATGTAACGTATGTCAATATTATCCCTTCAAGTTATTGTCCAATTATATTTTGAGCCCTTTAATAATACTTGGCTTCCAAGTCACATTTTTTTGACTTATCAACTGAAATTCCTGCTATGGAATAACCCTCATTCTTAGAGCTTGGTTACTTGAGCTTGTCCTTGGAACTCTTGGTCATTAAATATTGTAGATGTTTAGATTTCGTGGGATCTCTAATCCAACCTTTAATGCCAACACACCAAAAGGGCCCAATCTGGTCCTGGAGAGAGCGCCCAGTCCACCTAAACCCTCCCCATGGGGGGATTTATGTGGAGCAAGTAGTGGGAGAGAGAGGGGGATAGTCCCCGCCCTATAAAATCTCATTTTTGCTTATTTTCACCCCACTTTGGCTCAATGTGACCGGAAGAAGACAAAAGGATATGAGTGTTGGACGGGTTGACTGATTGCTTGCACGTATGGACCAAGAAGGTTAACGTGTAGGACTTTCCACAATCCCAAGGCTCCATCATCGAATCCTTGAAGCCTGTATGCCAATGGACCTTACGTGGGATTGGGACTGGGATGATTTGTTGACTGGGGCTGAGCGGGCTGGTGGAGGGGCCACCCCTCCGGGAGAGTTCACCCTTACCAGGGTGCGACCGCGCCTGGGGAGAACTCCTCCTCGGGCGGGCCGTGGCCACAGGGGGTGGTCTCGGGGGTCTTGTTTTGTCATCCGGGGCTGTCCTTTGAAGGACGGGATGCTCTGGGATGCTGGGATTGGCCTGTGGGGACTTGTCATCATAGTTTTGTCACCGTCGCTCACAAGGTGTTCAGAGAAATTCTTGACACACCTCTGGTTGTCGATTGGCTTGGGTAAGTGATTGGTGGGCCTTGGATTTGGCCTTGGGATGAGGGCAGGGGCTCATAGGAGCTGAGAGAGAGCCTTCCGGGCATGTGGGCCCAGTCTTCGTGGTGTATGCCACGTAGTACGACGGGTTGGCAAGTAGTCCCGGGTCAGCCCGGGAGCTGAAAATAAATAGCTCATCGCCGTGTGTCTGAGGGTCGGGGGTGGCCCCGACTTGCTGGAGAATTGTCATAGGACATGGCTGGGGTGGTGGAGCCGTGGGTTGGCCCTCGCAAGGTGAACGGGGGAATTTTTGACATGCGAGTATGGGCCACATAAGGGTACTATGGGCTTCCAAAGTCTGTGGTTGACCAAGATAAGTCTTCCCTTGACTTCAGAAGGCTGGAGGGAGGCATCTTTGGGGTAGAACCCGGCCTTGTTGTTGGGCGTAATGTGTCGTGGCCTGTCGTCAGGGCGCCCCCAGGTTGGCCCGGGCAGCTGTGTAAAATGCAGGTGAACCCACAAACTGAGTGACCGGGGGTGGCCCCAATCGATTGTTGATGTCACTGTGGGATACTGCTAGATAGTTGGGGCCCTTGGTCGGGCCTGGGGAGCCATAGGAAGGGTTGGGTAGCCCTCACTTTAAAGGTGTTCGGGGAAATTCTCGAACCCTTTTTTCCTCATATTTTACTGGGAAATTATTTGGGTATAACAAATGCCCCCCACGGATTAGATCCTCCCTTCCCTGGCCTTACTCCAGCTCTTCGCTCACCCTTCTTCTTCCTCTCTTCTCTCTTGACTCTTCTCCTTGCGCAAGCAACGGCAAGCAGCTGGCCCCTGTCTATTGTTCTGTGTGTTTTTTGTTCTCCGAGTGGGGCTTTTATACCCCTGGTGCAGCTGAAGATAGCCCGGACGGGAGCAGGTGGGAAGAGGACGGCCCAGCAAGGTGCAGGCATGGGCTGCCATACTTCTGCTGCGCGCCATTGGTGGTGCCGGGTGACAGTCGTGACATGCGTGCCACTGGAGGGGCTGGTAAGCATGCCGCTGGAGGGGCCAGCAAGGTTGTGCCGTTGGAAGACCCAAGAAGTATGCCGCTGAAGGCTTGAAATGGTGTGCCGTGGGAGGCTTGCAGGGGCGTGCCATTGAAAGGCCCAAGAGGGTGTGTCGTGGGAGGCTTTTGCAGGTGTGCCGGCCAAAAGCCACTTGGGGTGTGCCGGCCAAAGTGAGCAACAAGCGTGTCGGGTGGAGGCTCTTGCGGATGTGCTCTCCAACTGATGGAACAGTTCACCGCCCGCACATAGCTCCATCACAAGATGAACATAGTGCTCCTCCTCATAGACGACCTTAAGTTCTACTACATTAGGATGACCAGGTAATCTGGACATTATCTCAATCTTAAGTTTGACACTACGAACATCATCCTAAGTGACAAGGCGATCTTTTGCAATTGATTTACAAGCAAGTTTTTCACTGGTAAGTATATCAATGCATTCTCGGATGACTCCAAACTACCCCCAGCTCAGTTGACATGCTAGCACATATCGTTGCAGCAAGTGCGAGCACCGAGTAGATTTGAGAATTGGAGTAGCCAGGCTTGCAATTGTATAACAGTGGCATGTTCTCTTATTGTCTGCATTGTCATTGCTATTTTGGCCAACAGCCATATCATACGTCAAATGGATGATTAAGCTCAAGTCTCACAGGGATCATATGTCAAATGGAACTCTGTCACCAGTTTCAGAATTTGGGAAAGGGGGAGACAGCGTAGATTGCCCACAACTCAAATCTTCCCCCCTGCTTCATATGCGCATATCATACCAACTGCATGATCCCAAGCCTTGATTGTGGTTTGAACCTTTGCTCAGAGAATGAAAATGGAAGCTCTACCTGATGCAACCATCAAGTATTTACATAAACTGCTGCAACATGTTTGCAAAAGAATAATATGTTGTTCATCTCTGATGCTACCAGCATCAACTGTAGAACTATATAAAGAAGATAATGGTAATGATTCCCATGTCTGACTATCAGGAATGCAAAAACGTGCCTCATGCACCATTGAACAATAGTCCCAACAGAGCATTTCTTCCAAACTGTCCCGGATCCGGGTGGTGTTGCCTGATGATTCTGAAAACTTGTGCGACCATGCTCCACATCCTATGTGGGCAATCATGATTGTCCCACGTTCAGATGCCTCAATTTTGGTTTCTCCATCCTCACGGCTGTAACCACTGTCCATTAGAGAATCATTTTTTCCAAGTTGGGCAACCCATAATGCCTAGTACAACATCTCCTTCCACAACAAGAGCCAAACCAACCACATAAAAGGGCATCACTACTTCTGATTGGGTCAAAGTACCCAATAAGTTGCAGGTTCCACACCGAAAGTGAATGCATCCTTCCCCCCTCTGTCAATTGCCCCCAGGACAACATCGGAAGTGATAGACTTCTCACCACAAGTCGCCTTGCCAGCGACAGCACTCAATACAGAGTCAACTATGGAATCACCGTCATGATCTTCATCTCCTTGAGAGCTCGGTGAAATCGACCTTAAGAACGTTGAGTCTTCCTCAGCCACCAATGGGATCGAAGGAAACAGTCTGCTCAACTCCAAGCTTATCAGGGCCTGCATACCAATGTCTGCCACCGTGACGGGCGTCTGGTCATTCTTCTCGAGGACCCGCCCCTCCCTTGAAAGCAGCGTCTTCTTTAGGTCAACGCAGAGGCGGCAGGCCCTCTCGACGGCGTCCACGGTGGCCTCGAGCTCTTGCTAGTACATGGCCTTCTCCGGTGGAAATGGCAGACTCGACCTAGTGATGGTGGAGGCGTAGAGGCGGCGAACGCCAGGGGGCCACCGGTAGAGGCGAGGAGCACCGAGGGGGCGAGCAGGGGAGAGCAGGGCCATGGAAGGAGAGGGAGAAGCTAGAGGGAGGAGAGGGGGGAGAGCTGCGGCGGGAGAATGGTGAGGTTGAGGAAGGTGTTGGGCATCCGGTACCGTAGGGGGGGTGCCGATGGAGGTGGCCCGGGAGGTGTACCAGCTAAGGGCACAAGCGGGGTGTGCCATGGAGGATAGGGGGTGTGCCGCGGAGGATAGCGGGTGTGCCGGGCACAGCTGCTCGCGCGTGTACCAGTGGAAGAGGCAGCGGGTGTGCCAGGGCGGAGTTGTTCGCGGGCAGTCGAAGCAGGGTGGACACCAGCAGGATTAGCAAGAGGAGGGGCGTCAACAGCTGTAGCAGCCGGTGTAGCTCCCTTGAAGTCTGATACAACACCTTGAGAGGGCACTCCGGCAGGAGGGGCGTCACTCAACGAGGCACTACCAAGGGAGGGGAGGCAGGCTTGGGTAGCAGTAGGAGCAATCACCGGGGGGTCCCCTGGGGCAGTAGCAGGCCAGCAAGCCACCAGCTGAGTGAGGGCAGTCCTGGCAGCACCCAAGGCTGGCAGCGTGCCTTCCAGAACAACCGCGACTGCACCTGGGAGGAGAGCTTGCAGGGCAGGCGGGCCCGGAGCAGTAGTGGCGGGCACACCGCAAGCAGTGTCGGACAGCAGATACTTCCCAGTAGGAACAGGCACGGTTTGGAGTTAAGCAACAGGGGCACCAAGGCTAGGTGTGCTCAGAGGAGGTAACGAAGTGGCAGGTGTAGGCAGGTTCATGATGCCAGACCGGGCCTTCCAGGTTGGGCCCGGAGGGGCAGCGGGGACGTCCTGGCGAGGCAGACCTCTAGAAGCAGAGGCCGCCTTCCCCTTCGCTGGCGGAGGAGACGGGGGCTTCTTCTTGCAATCACCAATGAGGTGACCCAGACAGCGACAGTTAGAACAGAAGAGCGGAGGGTCGGGGAAGACCACCGGTTGCCAGCCTTACAGGGTGGAGCACCCTGAGAGTGTGCCGGCCAAAGCCCATTTGGGGCGTGCCGGGTATGGGCTCTTTGGAGCATACCGGGCAGAGTCTCTTGAGGGCATGCCGGTGGGGACCTCTGGACAGTGTACCGATGGATGGGCCCGCCGAGTGCACTGGGTGAGAGGTGGCAATAGTGTGCCAGTGAAGACCATTGGAGGAGCTGGTGGTCCGGTGTGGAGTATATATATGCATCCGGTACAGTGGTGGGGGTGTTGCCCGGCACAGGCGGAGGTGTGCCACCCGGCACAATTTTGGGGGTTATCCGGCACACAATAGGTGTGCCGGGCAGAGCTGGCAGGAGTGCACCGGATGGGGGGCCATGGGAGTGCACCGGTTAAAAGACACTAGAAGCGTGCCGGGTGGAGGCTCTGACTAGTGCACCAGTTAGAATAAATTCAGCTTCATAGTCTACAATTGATAAAATTTCTTGAGTTAGATTCAAAAATTCCACTTCTTGCTTGTCTTTCACATGTTGAGGAAGAAATTTTACAAGGAAAGCATGGAGTAATTGAGCTAGGGAATTGAGACTGAAGGCGCTTGCGGAAATATTGCATAGTCAAGTCTATCTGGACTAAAAAAGCTTGAGGGCTACAGATTTGCCTTTGAAGGCGATCTTTGGACTTTGAAGACTTAGTACCATTAGTGAAGATAATTGCTCCATGGATCTCATTAGAAATGTTTGATGCTTCTTGGGGCTTCTTTGGCTATGGATTCATTTCCTTCGACACCTTTCCATGGAAACCGGGGAATTGAGTCCAAAATGGCTTATTCCGCATCAAGAAATTCCTTCCAACTAATATCTGCATCTTTGCCCTTAAACATTATCTTGAGTGTAGACCTCCACCATTCATCTGTATGATTCTTAAGTATAAATGTAACTCATAAAACCTTGTCCTACTTTGCATATCTAATAGTCTTGAAAATCTTCTCAATTTCTCTTTTACAACTTTCCACAATCTTTGAATAAATCTTTCCCATATAAAAAAGGAGGATCCATGTTCTTGAACTTTTCTATTAAGGTAGCTCCTACTGTCTTATCTTGATGTTCTTGCATCCAAGCCTACAATTGCCTTGTATCATTGGCTTAGTTTGAGCTTGCAACTATATACCAACCCTTGAAAGTTTGTGAAAATTAACTGTCCTAAAGTTTGTTGGTGGCACATCTTGAGTGGGCACCACACCTTGCCTTATTAGAGACAACTCACCATGCACTGTCTTTTTAACAACCTTCATTGATGTTCCATTTCATGGCGTCATCTCCCTACATGAAGGATCCAATATAGCCCTATCACTCTTCGCCATACTCTGTAAAGGAGAACTAACCTGAATTAGTATAATTTTCCAAGTTGACTATAAATTCTAAAATAAATTCTTAAAATCTTACAGTATGATGTATAAATCAGATGGCTAGCGATAAATCTCAGTCTAACTATCTGGCTCTGAGATGAACAATTGTGGCACTCCCTTATGGAGTCTAGCCATAGGATGTCACCTCAAATCAAAATATTATGAGTTGAAAAAATCATAAGACACAAAAGATCAAACCATCTATATTTCCAAAAAATACAATCATATCATTTTCATCAATATAAACATACATAATTCACATCATATACAGTACTTTACATCTCTCGACCAAAAAATAACATTTACATTTTATATATCAAATCGGAGGTCACCACTTAAAGGTCTCATTTTCAAATCGGAGGTCACCACTTCTAAACTCATGGGCCGCATGTGTTTTTTCTCTTTTTAACATTCACAGTCGAAAAATCGTAAAAATCCGAAGACAATCCTCGGATTCAAACCCGAGACATGTTACGAAAGATGCAAAGATCGCCTAACCAACTAAGATAACAACTTTTCTGAGATATTTTACGTATACTATATATCTAATGGTTTTTTTCATCTCGATACGCAGCGATGACGAATTGTACAGTACTGTATCGGCAAAAGACCGGTACACTTGGTACAAACAGTTCGTCAAACCTTGTTTTAAACTAAGTGCAGTTAGAGAATGTTCTTTTTAGTGACGAGCCCAAATCGGGTATCCGATTTAGATTTCATCCACTCTCACAAGTCACTCTCACCACCCAGGTCATGTTGGAACGATCGGCATACCGATCAGACTAGTATTTTAGATTTTGGACCCCCAAACCCAACTTCTTTAATTTTAAACTAAATACATTTAGAGAATGCTCTTTTGAGCACCGAGCCCAAATTGGGTATCTGATTTGGATTCCGTCAACTCTCACAAGTCACTCTTACCACCCAGATCGTGTTGGAACAATTGACACGTCGATCAAACTGGTATTTTAGATTTTGGAACTTTGAATCTAATTTCTTATCTGTATTTTAAACTAAGTGCATTTAGATAATGCTCTTTAGAGGGCCGAGCCCAAACCGAGTATCCGATTTGGATCAACTCTTACAAGTCACTCTTATCACCCAGGTTGTGTTGGAACAATCGGCATGTTGATTAGACCAGTATTTTAGATCTTGGACTCCCGAACCTAACTTCTTTAATTTTAAACTAAGTGCATTTAGAGAATACTATTTTGAGTGCCGAGCCCAAACTGGATATCAAATTTCGATTCTGTCAGGTCTCAAAAGTCACTCTTATCACCCAGATCGTGTTGGAACAATCGGCATGCCTATCAGATTGGTATTTTAGATTTTGGACCCCTGAATCTAATTTCTTATCTACATTTTAAACTAAGTGTATTTAGAGAATGCTCTTTTGAGTGCCGAGCCCAAACCAGATATCCGATTTAGATTCTGTCACCTCTCACAAGTCACTTTCATCACCCAGATCATGTTGGAATGATCAGCACGCCAAACAGGCCAGTATTTTAGATTTTGGACCTCCGAACCCAACTTCTTTAATTTTAAATTGAGTGCATTTAGAGAATGCTCTTTTGAGCACTAAGCCCAAATCGCATGCAACGGGGTATAGAAGATCAAGAAATTAGGGCACCAAAACGAGGTATTTAGAACCTAGTTCTTTAGAACTTTTTGTTCCCCTTAGTATCTTCTTCTTACCCTCCAAATTTCACGTCCTTAGGCCAAGAGAACAAGGAGTTAGAGCGATGTGAAGTTGCTGATTTGTTACAGGAAGGGCAGAATTAGGGCAACCTCTCACCATCAAGTTCAGAGTTTAGAAGTGGTTACAGAGATAGGTCATCTCATAAACGGTAAAAATATCATTCTAGGATTAAAAGCCCTCTAATTTCACTTATTTTCATGGAGTATACACGGAGAATTTCTTGTTTTAAAATGATCTATGCATTAGTACATCATTCATGCATATTTCTTAGCCCTAATTAAGTTAAAAGAAATCTTCTTGTCATACACATAAATTCGCATGCATATTGATAGCCTACTCGTTTTATCATGATAGGAGAAGTTATATGTATGTTGATTTCCAGACATGATATGTTTTAAACATTAGTCTTCTTATTTAGTTCCTATCAGACGTGATCTAGCGGCCTAAATTTCGACCGCCAACATTTATTAGCGGCCCTACGATAAATCACTAGACACTCTGCAAACTTGATTTCTGTGAAGTCTCTGGCGGACTAGAACTAGACTGTTAATCTCATTTTGGCGGCCCCATGATAAACCGCCAAAATAATTTAACGGACCTATATTAGACCGCCAAGGTTCTGTTTTCTGTCAACCTGAGATAAAATTAAGAACAGTCCATTTAACTTATAATTAAGCCTAGCTAATTATGTCCCAACCTGTTTAATGTTATTTCAGTACTCTGAGTTTTGAATAACTGATCATAACAATTTATTGCATGTTCTTTATCATACTTGGGATTGTTTTAAAGCTTAAGTTAATTTCATGCCAAAGTTATATACTTTTCTATTAAATACATCTTTCAAGGGTGATAATGAACGCAGTTCACTGATTGGTTTATCACTGTTACAAACTCTCTACTTATCTATAGAGTCAAATTCTATAAGTATATGGCATATACTCGGGTATGTGACCATTAGCTACACTCTTTTGCACTATAGGCACAGAATCTTAGACTTGATGACCTCTCTATTGAATATTCCTTCCAATAGAGTAGGAAATCTTGTTCCAAGGCCTCCGTAAGTCTCCGCGAGCCTGGGATTTTCTGTTAGGACACCGAGCTGGTTGTGCCATTAAAGTCCAATTGTCTAGAAAGTACTATCGACGTTTTTTGAAATTCTGTCCAGTGACGGACTGAAAAGAGTTAAATAGGTTGATAAGTAGATTTATAAGCTCATCTATTAACTACATAGTTAAGCCCACTTTAAAAAGACCTTAAAGTCAAATTTTAAATCTTTTGGTGCAAACCCAACTCTTAGACATCTAATAGGGGAGGGTTCCCTAATTAGGATAAGAAGATAAGAGAGGAAATTAGGATAAAACTAAAATTTTCGAAGGATTGGACAGGTCGCGGTTTATCGCAACACCGCGATTTGGTGGTCGTGGTCCCCTCTCAACCGCGACTAAGTTCCGTAAATGGGAAGTAAAAAAATACGAAAAACTTAGATTTTAATCTATGAGTTGGCCATGGATCGATACTATCTAGTGAGGAAAGCCTATCTTGGACTCTTAGGGATCGACTCTACGTCCAGTAAGGATTCTATGTCAAACTAAATCCTTAGCCCTAGGTCATTTTCTATAAATAGGGCCTCGATCCGCTCTGTACGAACCCTAGTTTGGATCGCACGTAGCAGAGATAAGATGTCGTTGTTTTAAGTTCTTCCTTTAGACTTATTTGTTCCCTTTAGTATCTTCTAACGTCTCTCCAAATTTCGTGTTAGGATATCAAGTAGTCAAGGAGTAAGAGAGCGCGGAAGTTGCTGGTTCCACGCAGGAACAAGAGTCTTCTTCAGGCGAGAAATTCGAAGTCTAGGAACTATCACAGAGATAGATTGTCTCGTGAATGACTTAAACATCAAGTTAGGAGTAAAAGTCCTCTGTTTCCTCTTGATTTCATGCACCATGCTCGTCGTATTTCATGTTTTACCTTGATTGCATAACTAGGTCTTTAGTTCATATAGTCCATGAAATTTTAATGAAAAAGATAATAACTTTAGATGGTTTCATGCCTTCTCATACATTATATACATGCTAGCATGCTTTCCCTTTTCAGTTTTATCCTAGTTTGCATCTCTATTTGCTATAGACATGGATCTTGTAAGGCCGATATTGCCTCTGTCTAGCGACAAAGAGATAGCGGTCGACCCAGAAACCGCGACCTACAAGTAGCGGTTGCCCAACTAACCGCGACTTCCAGAAGGCGGTCGTGGGAGAACCACAATCTAACCTCTGTTTACCCCAACCAGAGATCAGATCAAGCTTCACATTTTACTGTTATATATAGTAGTATCTGCATCGTATTTCATGCTATTTATGTACCTATTATAACATGTGTTTAGAAGGTTGTTGTTTTCCATATCACGGGTTAAAAGGTTAGTTTCAACATATGCTATTTTCACAAATTGACTCTGGGTTATGGCCATTTTTGCCCTTGTTCAGGATGTCTGAACAAGTCTGGCGGGGCACCTCTATTTTAAGCCCCATTTTTTTTTGCATATGAAACTTTTGAACTTGTAATTCATCATTATCTTTAATCATGTAGAGGTGTTTACCATTGATGTGGGGATTAACATCAACGCAAAGGACATAAGGTTTCATTATCTATCCAGACGGAAGGTCCAGACCGATGCGTGTATGTAACGGCTAGGGCACGAAGTCGTTTGCCGGAAATGTGAGTTTCATCATTGATGTGGGTTTAGCATCAACGCAAAGGAAATAAGATTTCATCATTTGTCCAAACGGAAGGTCCGGATTGATGTGTGTATGCAACAACTCGGGCACAAAGCCATTTGTCGAAAATGTGGGTTTTATCATTGATGTGGGGATTAGCATCAACGCAAAGGAAATAAAGTTTCATCATCTATCCAGATGGAAGGTCCGAATTGATGTGTGTATGGTGATAACTTCATCGTTTCATCACTTTTTTCATTTCATTTTTTTCTTTTTTCTTCATACATTTTTTCATTTTATTTATTTATTCTCTTCCCCCTTTTCTCTTCTCTATTTTTTCTTTTTTTTTCCTTCTTCTTCTTCTTCTTCTTCTTCTTTCTTTTTTTTTATAGCTCAATCATTTGCCTCCCCTTCAAAGGGTAATGGTGCAGCATGATAGAGTTTTAAATGCTTCCCATTGGGGGGTGAGAACTGTACTTCTCCACGATAGTTGACAACCACATAGGCTCCTCCCTCGTAGACCCTTTGGACCACATATGGACCCAACCAATTAGGAGCAAGCTTACCCTTTGGGTTGGAAGCCATGACTCCCTTTTTCTTGACCATGACTAGGTCTCTCTTTTTAAATTCTCGCCCTTTCACGAGCTTGTTGAAGGCATTCGCCATGCGGGCCTAGTATACTTGAATATTTCTTTACGCTTGAAGACGTTTCCCGTCTAGCTCGACCAATTCTTCAAATCTTCTTTCAGCATTTGTTTGTTCATCACTGACCAAACCATATTGAATGGCGACCCTGAGTGACGGGACTTCCAGCTCTATAGGGACTACTGCCTCGGAGCCGTACACAAGTGAGAAGGGCGAACAACCCGTAGGGGTCTTGTAGATAGTATGGTATGTCCATAGTGCTTCATACATCTTTTCTCCCCAATCTCTTTTGTGGGAGCTGACAATCTTAGCTAAGAGTGTGCATAAGGTCTTGTTAAATGCTTTAGCCAATCCGTTTGCCTGCGGATTACAGAACTATCACCAGACTCAAGATAGACAACTACACCTACACACAATGATCCTTGAGTCACACGACTCGGGTCAAGATTGTCGCACATCACAATAATATATAGTTAATTAGCATAGTCCCTAAGCCAAAATCATGATAAAACATAAGTCCTCAACCTCTAAGCTGTACATTGGACTATCAATTTCATATAAGATAAATCATGGCACATGAGGGAGCATCAACACCCTTATACCAGATAAGCACGCAAATCGAGAATTGATGATACCTCCAAGCATCCAAAACAAAAGTGTCGATCCATACAAGCTAACTGAGACACTCACGAGATCACGTGTCAACCACTGGGTCACAACCGAGTTGACCAAAAATCATAATGACCCTCGAAATAACACCAAACACTACTCGATGCAATGGCACATTCGAACACCCTATAACATGGTCACAACCTTCATAGGACATCCAAGACATCTACAGACAATGCGTTAACCAAGGGGTCGAAGCCAAGCCAACAAACACGGAAGAAACACCATACACTACTTGGGATGAGACTACTCTTTCGAGATCCCTTAACACACATATCTGACTCTCACGGAACACCCAAGGCATCCATCAAGTCAAATGCCAACAAGGCACTGAATCCTGGGTTCACCGGAGCCCGAGATAACTCAATTAAAACGCCAAAAAAAAGAAACCATTAACGCGGTGCACTCCTGCGTCATGATAGTTAACGTGCCCATACAGTGGGTCATGATGACACCACGACACATCCAACGCTCGCAATACGTCAACGCGTTGACGCGGCACAAGCCTAGGTCATGTTAATAGACACGGCCATAGCCGCCAGTGCGTTAACAGTAGAACACGATTAAGACCTAGGGAATATTAATCAAGATCACGGCCATCACCAAGGTCGCGTTCTTCATGATCGCATCCAATACAAGGAGAGCATTCCTAACTGCCCAACTATTCATCTCCGACTCGAGACGCGGCGCATCATTGTTGCATGTTCTAATGAGAACGCGACTGATGCCACCAGCGCGTTCTCATCCCAGAGCAAAACACGGAAAATCGACATGAAAACCCATTTTCCATGCCCCAATCACTCCTAAACGATGGAGAAACAACCCAAATCACGATACCAACCTTCCACAAGCCGGAAGGGGCCAACAAATCACAAAACAACACAAAATGGGCGATTTTCCAGAAATCGACCCAAACTGACTCACGAGGAAAATCGGCCTCCTACCGGCCCCAAATCACGCCCAAACACAATGAAACAAATACAGGGATGTTTTAGCCATTCTGAGGCTGAGAGCACTCTCTGGATTCACTGGAATGTGGAGAATGATGACTTCCCTCATAAAGAAGTTGAGTCAGCTTACAGTGTCTTTAAAACATCAAGTGCAACATACTCCTAGCAATATCTCAAATTACCTATGGGTTCAGGACAGTGTGATAACTCTGGAACACAGGCCATCTGCCATTGACTTCATCTCTGACAAATGCCCTGTGGGGGGCATTTGTTGAATTAAGAAAAAGGAGAGGCAAAAAAGACAATAGTTAGAAGAAATGAAGGCAGCAGTTGGCGGCCTTGTAGAACTACCTGAATGCTATGTGGCTTCCAGAAAGGGAAACCAAAAAAGTGGGAAATAAAAAGGAGATGGAAAGGGAGACCCGTCCCTATTGGGGTTGCTTGTCACCCTGGTAGAGCTAGGAGGTTCCATAGGCTCCATTCACCACGGTGCTACTCTCTCTCTCTCTGTGTGTTTCTCTCTCTTTACAACACACACACACACACTATAGGAGTGTGATTATTTAATTAAAATTTATGTGTTATTATGATGATTATGATATTAAATCAAGGTGATTCAACATCACCCTGGGATTTAGACTTCAATCCTCGGAGAAGCCAAAGGAAGGCTTCAGGGACTTGGAATGAGTCCATCTGTTGATTTGGACCAAACATGTGGATCCGTACATTGGACCTATCCCCACCGTCCTCAGCCGGTGTTAATTACATCGATCGAATGATCAAATACCCTTGATTGTCATCACTAATGATGTCCTGAAAACAAAAATGACTCACCAAGAAACGTACAAGTTTGAATAAGGTCATGCAGTTTGGATTAAACCCAAAGGTTGCGTCATACCCTTATTAGTCCATGATGATCTGGAAAGGGTACCTTTTCATGGGTTTTGGATTAGGATTTTTTGCAATTATGAGGATATGGGGGAGAATCTTGTGTGAATTTCAGTTTATTGAGACTGGATAAGGGACCTTGATATGCATATTGAAATTGATGCAGAAGTAACATCATTTTCCTTGCTGTTTTTTAATTAATTTCTGGATCTGAAATCAGTTGGGGTAATTCTGGATATTCTGCCATGCCAGGCCTAATTTTAAGGAGCTTTAGCCATTTTGAAGAAGATATCTGATTTCTGTTAATTTTCTCAGAGTTTTTTTATGCCATGGATAAGTTAGTAATTTCACATCTTATGAACAAAAGAGTTCATTAACTCTGCCATGGCCGGTCCCAAGCCCGGATGAGAAAGGTCTCCCCTCCCTTAATTACCCTTCCCTCTCCCATTAGCAAGGGGTAATTATGGTCATTTGGATTAGGTCTAGGGTTTCCATATAAATATTCTCTTGTAACAATTTTAGAAGAAGAATGAGTATTTTTTTGAGCAAGCAAAGGCTGCCCCCTTCCTCCTTCCTCTTCCTCCTTCTTACAGCTGTGAAGGCTACAGATCTTGGGTGTGAAGCCCTATCTTTGAGAGTGACTCCCAAGCTATATCTTCTCTTCTGGGTGTGACGTCCAGCCCCCTCCAGCGCCACCACCATCTGAGCCACCATCGGGCCGCCACAAGCCACATTCGCCCTTGCTGTCTTAGACTGTGTGCAGTCAGATAGAATGTGGAAGAACAGGTTGGTTCGCCCCCTTCCTGCCATCAGATCATCACCATTATTTTACAGCCACTTCCCTACGTTCTTCCATCTCTCTAGTAAAATTTTCACCATCCAGATCCACCGTTTGACCGCCATTCCACCAATTTTATTCCCCCTTGTGCAGTCTACCTGCATGCAGATCTACTAGATAGAGGCCTGCAAACTGATTTTTTCCACCTTCCAAACAACCTCTGATCGCCACCAAAATTGGTGAGTACGACCACCACATTCCTCTCTCTCACCCACATTCTCCCGCAATCCAGATCCCCCATTTGCCCCCCTGTCCACATCCATCTTCTGATTGGTTACAGTCTACCCAATAGACCCTATCAGCATGAGGCTCCTGTTGCGAAAACTCCCCAGGAAAATCAGTTTGGTGGATGGATCTCATCTTCCTATAAGTTGTATCTCGTCGAGCGCCCTTCACAACGATACTAGTTTCATCCCGATCTGACACTGGATCTAACTGCAGCAACCATTTTCGCTGGGTCGCACAGGTTCACATCCTGTCCCACATCAGACGGGGAGTCGGAACAACTCTTTGAAGGGAGGGTGCCTTTCCATATCTTCCATTCTCAAGCACTTTGGAGTTGTGTCTTGCTCAAAGCGCCTTTTTTGTTTTGTCAGCTCTGAAGGCTCGAGGGTGTAAGCCATAAGGCCAATTGATGTACTTGTACAGCATGGTGCTAGCTCTTGAAAAGAGGTATGATGCTTCTTCTAGTGATCTCCATAGCCCGTAGTCAGTAGTCCAAGCTATGATGGTCGAGACCATGATGGAATAGTTCAAGCTTAGTGTGGAAACTGGTAAAATATTATTTGAGGTTCTCACC
Source organism: Amorphophallus titanum (assembly GCA_024336825.1). NCBI lineage: Eukaryota > Viridiplantae > Streptophyta > Magnoliopsida > Alismatales > Araceae > Amorphophallus > Amorphophallus titanum. The sequence goes on from JANBPO010006109.1 coordinate 16,263, forward strand.
CTCTATCTGTCGCATGGCCATTAGATAGAGCAAGTTTTTATATTGTTTGGCTGCCTTCACTGGGGATAGGTAAGTCCTGTGAGGACTGCTGGGGAAACTCTTGCGGTGGCGCATGGTAGAGTTTTATATGCTTGCCGTTGAGAGGAGGGAGGGGATTATCTCCCTTGTGGTCGACGACCGTGTAGGCCCCTCCTTCGTAGACCTTCTAAATGACATAGGGTCCTTGCCAATTGGGCTGGAGTTTGCTATTGGATCTTCCGCCTAGAACTTCCTTTTCCTTGATCATGACGAGGTCGTCTTTTTTGAACGCCCACTGCTTGACCAGCTTGTCATAGGCACGTGTCATACGGGCTTGGTACACTTGTAAGTCCTTGTAGGCTTTGAGTCTTTCACCTTCGAGGTTGGAGAGCTCTTCAAGCTTTCTTTCTATCTCGGATTGGTCTTAACCTGGCAGTCCGGCGTGCACGGCGACGCGATAGGATGCTAGCTCGATCTCTACAAGGATCACCGCTTCAGCTCCGTAGACCAGGGAGAATGGGGAGCAACCCATGGGGGTTTTATAGATGGTCCGGTAGGCCCATAGGGCTTCGTGGACTTTTTCACCCCAATCTAGCTTGCGACCGCCTACTATCTTGGACAGCAGCTTGCATAGGGTCTTATTGAAGGCCTCGGCCAACCCGTTAGCTTGGGGATTGTAGACCGACGACGTCCTCCAGTCAATATGAAACTTGGACGCCAAAGCATAAACAGTCTTGTTCTTGAATGACGTGCCATTATCGGATATAATCCGACTGGGGGTGCCGAACCTGTATATTATATAGTGCCTCACAAAGCGGGCAACTATCTCTCCTGTGACTTCCCGTAGCGGAATGGCTTCTGCCCATCTGGAGAAGTAGTCAGTAGCGGCCAGTATGAACTTGTGACCTTGGGATGATGGTGGGAATGGTCCCACAATGTCCATGCCCCACTCTGCAAAGGGCCAAGTAGGCGCTGTTGGGTGGAGTGGGTTAGGAGGCCTTCGAGGCACTAGCCCAAATGTTTGGCATTGGTGACATGTATGAGCGTATCAGTTGCAATCCTCATACATGGTGGGCCAGTAAAACCCTTTGAGCTTGATGCTGTTCTTCATTTTGGCTCCTGCTTGGTGAGCCCCACATAGCCCCGAGTGGATCTCGTGCATGACGGTCTTCGCCTCCTTGGATGAAAGACACCGTAGGAGGACCGACCGGTCCTTTTCGTGGACGAGCCTGAAAAGCAAGCCGTCAATCAGCTGGTAGGATGTGGCCCTGCGTAGCAGTTGTATCCTCTGAGCTCGGTCGGGGGGGAGCCAGCCACTCTTTATCTTTATGATCCGCTCGTGCCAATCTTCTTCTTCGGGAGCATTCTCCTCTTGAATGTTGTCAACCTCATAGACAGTGAAGCCGGACTCTTCGTCGAGCACACTTGGCATGAGCCTCCGGTGTTTACTGTAATGTTCAACTCTCCCTCAGGCGAGAGTTTTAGGGTTACTGCCAATTTTGCCAAAGTGTCAGCCTGGGAGTTGTTGCCTCTGGGGACATGGCCTATTTCGAATAGGTAGAATTTTTCCTTGAGTCTCATGACGGCTGCATGGTAGGGGATGAGCTCCTTTTTTCGGACGTCGTAGACACCCAGGACCTGTCGAATGATGAACTGAGAATTCCCGTACACTTTGATGCACTTGATGTCCATCTCCAGTGCTAGCTGAAGCCCAATGATCAGTGCTTCATACTCCGCCTCATTATTGGTCAGCGGCTTCATGAGAGCACAAGAGTTGTGAAGAATGCCGCATTGCGGAGATACGAAAATGATCCCCGCGCCTGAAACGAATTCTGTAAAGCCGCCTGCCTTTCTGATTGTTCGGGAAGCGCCATCAAAGTACAACTCCCAATATGAGAGGTCAAGGGTGAGAACCCCCGGCTCCGCCTGTGGTGGGACGTCTCCAAAATGCTCCTCGATTTCTTGAGAAGGTACCAGCACCTCTTCGTCGGCCAGCTCGAAGTTGAATGGCGAATGTTCTGGCACAGGGTGTGCTGCTAAGAACTCCGCCATTCCTTGTCCATTGATCGCCTTGCATGGGACAAAGTTGATGTCAAATTCCATGAGGATAAGTGCCCATTTGCCGAGTCTACCAGAGAGGACGGGCTGACTGAGCAGATATTTGAGTGGATCACATTTTGAGATGAGCTCCACCCTGTGAGCCAGGAGGTAGTGCCTTAGCTTCTTGACAGTAAACACCAGAGCTAGGCACACCTTCTCCATGGGCGCGTAACGATGCTCAGGCCCGATCAGTTTCCGACTGAGGTAGTACAGTGGTTGCTCCTTGCCCTCTTCATTGGTCTGGGCTAGAAGCGCCCCCAGAGAGACATCTATGGCAGCAATATATAGAATAAGAGGCTTCTCTCTGACAGGCGCCCCTAGGACTGGAGGAGTTAGTAGATACTCCTTGATTTGCTCGAAGGCCTTCTGACAGTCTTCGTCCCATATGAAGGGTGCTCCTTTCTTCATCAATTTGTCGAAAGGCAGGCACCTTCCTGAGAGGTTAGAGATAAACCGCCTAATATAGGCTAGTCTTCCTTGAAGAGATCTGAGCTCTGTCAAGTTCTTGGGCGGAGACCGTGCTCTGATGGCCTTGATTTTATCGGGGTCGATTTCTATGCCCTGATATCTGATAGTGAAGCTAAGGAACTTGCCGCTGGAAACGCCGAAGGCACATTTCATTGGATTCATTTTGAACTGATACTGTCGAAGCCTTTCAAAGACTCGACGCAAATCGGCTAGGCGATCTTCCTGCCTTTTTGTCTTGACGACCAAGTCATCAACATATCATTCGACAATGTCATGCAGCATCTCGTCGAAGATCTTGATCAATGCTCTTTGGTAGGTTACGCCGGCATTCTTCAGGCCAAAGGACATCCTTTTGTAGTTAGGAGATCGAAAGGCCGTATAGTCTTTGTCTTTGATGGCCATGTGGATTTGATTGTAGCCCGACGACCCGTCCATAAAGGATAAGGCTTCGTGACGGGTGGTCATATCAACCATTCTCTCGGTGATTGGGACAGGGAAGTCATCCTTTGGGCATGCCTTATTCAAATCTCTGAAGTCGATGCAGACTCGGACTTGCCCGTTCTTCTTCTTTACTGGGACTATATTGGCGAGCCACACAGGATACATGCAAGGCTCTATGAAGTCCACGTCGAGCATCTTGTCAACCTCTGCATTGACCTTCAGCCCCAGCTCGTGGCGCATATGCCTTTGAGCTTGCTTGACTGGCTTCAATGTTGGAAGTATTGCCAGTTCATGTTCAGCCACAGAAGGGTCGAGCCCGGGCATTTCTTTATAAGTTCAGGCGAAGTAATCCCTGAACTCTTCTAGGAGCTGCCGATACGACTGTCTTTATTTCTCACTGAGGAGAGCACTGACGAAGGCTGGGCGATAATCTCCTTTGCTTCCGAGATTGATCTCGATCAACTCGTCCACAGTTGCTTGACCGCCGTCTTCAAGCTCGGGTAGAGCTAGTTGAAGATCAACATAGCCTCCCTCATCATCAGTGTTTGCTTCACAGACTTCGAACTCTTCGGAGCTATCTTTAGAACACTTTCCAGAATGTACGTTTCATTGTTTACAATTTAAAATTATCAATTAAATAACGGTAATCACTACCCGTTAATCCTTTCGGCTCGTCGTGATGGAGTGCGTTAGCGTCTGACTGTGGCGGCTCCATTCGTGCGAGTGATGCGGCACGGGTAAAAAGTTCTCGCGCATCTGCACGCTTGTCGCGTGGTATGGTGCGCAAAAAATATTCTATGTCGTCGCACAGGTCAGCGCGTGCGTCGTCAATTGATTGTTTGCTACGGTAAGCGAATGTTTGAGACTGCGAAGGCTCTGTTACTACACTGCCTTCAAACAATTCAACTTCACGAATTAACAGAGCGTCCAATGTTTCGTCGTACTCCATCTTATCCCAGATATACAGAAAGCCAACACTGAACCCGTTAATAGTTCCTGATTTGATCTGCTTCAATGCGCGGATGCCATTCGCTACATCGTCCACCACTGCTTCAAAATATAAGCCGTAGTCGTCTTCCTCTAACTTGCGAAACTGACCGATAGGGTCTTTCATATCGTGTTGCCAGAGGAAGTGGATTTTTTGTTTCGCGTCACTGTTGGGGCCACGCTCTGCAATTGATTTGGCGCAACATCCTTTCAGCCATACAGTGCGATAGCTGTCCATCACACCCCACACCAAAAGGTAACCTTTAATTACCTTCTCGTCGTCGATTGTTTCGGCGCGCCAATCTAACGGTTTCGCATCAGCGCCCTGCAACTTCCCGTTCTTGTCTACGTAGAAATTACTTGTGCTGTGAGGCATTCCGTTATTGCGTGACTTCAGTTCTTTGATTTTGTTCTGAAGTTTGCTGCGTGTTGTTTCCTTCGTTGTCATTGCTTACGAGTTTTGCGGCATCCGCTTCAGGGACACCGAAGACAATAATAAGAACTTGTTTTATCTGTTCTGACGACATGGAAGAGGTCAGGAAATTTTGTAATGCTTGCAGGCCACCAACGCCCAGGCGTACTGCCATTGGGTCTGGGTTCTTTCCGTCTGTCACATACACATCACCGTTAGGAACTTCTGGTTCACCTATCAATACTAAAAACCTGTTCTTAGTGATCAGCCCTTTATCATATAAAGGCTGATATGTGTCTACTACGGTCTTCTTTGTGGTGGCTTCTTTTGCTGCATCATTCTGAAGCGCTGCGATATGGGAATAGTCGGCAACGATCTCGTAGCCCAGTTCGTCCAGCTTCAAAAGTTCGGTGAGAATCTTAGCGAATATCTCGCCCTCTTTTATAACAACATCCTCGCGAACACTGGATGCCACGGAGCGAACCGGGTTCCGACACTAAGCCCGGTTCGTCTCCCGAACGCTTTCGTCGAAGTGCGACCCTGGAGGATTCATGTCAGACACCATCACTCTCACCGGATTCGTGGCATCCGATCCGCGGGCGCTCACCACGCCGGAGGGCCTCGCGATCACGAGCTTTCGGCTCGCGTCGAACCAGCGGCGGTTCGACAAGTCGCAAGACAAGTGGGTCGAGGGCGAAACCAACTGGTACACCGTTTCGACCTTTCGACAGCTTGCCGCGAACGCAGCGGTGTCGATCAACAAGGGCGAACGGGTCGTGGTGAGTGGCCGGCTGAAAGTGCGCAACTGGACAGCGGGCGACACCAAGGGAACGAGTGTCGAGATCGAAGCAGACGCGCTCGGTCACGACCTCAGCTGGGGCACCGCCGCGTTCTCCCGGGGTGCCGGTGCGGCATCGAGCGCTCCGACCTTGAGTTCGGCGCCCGAGGCGCCACCCAGTGGTTCGACGGAGACCTCGACCGGCTTTCCGACATCAGCGCAACTCGAGGCCATCGTCGAAGGAAACCCGGCACCTCTCATCGAGGCGCCGCGCACCGATCTCGAAACGCCGTTCTAGCCGATCTGGGTCGGCTCGACCCCGAACTGCTTCGCGTATCCGCGATTGAGCTCGGACCATCCGTGGTCCATCGCGTCAATCCCGCGGATCGGCGCCATCGGATGATCCCCGAGAAGGCTCAGCGCGACCTGCAGGCAGAGGTGCCAGCCAGCCGCGATCGCCGAAGCCATCTTCTCGTCGGCGAGCGTTTGGCGCAGCATAACTGTCGTCTCGTGCCTCGAGGTGTCCGGCTCCAGCGTCCACGCGATGGTGTCGTCGGCCCAGCTGTACTCGAGCCTGTGCTCACGGTCGGCCACGAACACAACGCTCGGGATGTCGGGCGCGGCAGCGTTGCCTTCGTCGAGCATCCGCAGGGTCACCCGACCGACCTGCGACAGGTCGCGGTCGGCGGTGAACGGTGACCATTCGGTGAGATGGCCAGGGTCCACGAGCATCGCCCACACGTCAGAGACCGGGGCGGGAAGAACCGTCTGCACCAACACGGTCGTGCGGCCGTGGCTGTGCTCGCAGCGAGCGTCGGCGAGAAGCGCTTGTGACGCACTGCGAGCTTTGGCCTTTGGTGGCCGTTCCAGAGTGTCGGGTCGCGAACTCGGGCTCGATCGAACCATGCGCCATAACCTACGCCGACCGCCCCGTGACCGTCTAGGCCGTGGACATCGCGGCCATCGTGCCGTGGGGCCGCTGGGCCAAGGAGCGGGGCCTGTATGTCCATTGCGGCCGGGTCAATACCGCGCGCCGAATCGCGCTGTGCGCGGCCGGCGGGATTGACTCGATAGACGGAACCAGCGCGACTAGGTTTGCCAAGACGCTCCCGCTGTTGAGTCGGGCTGCGTCGCAGCAAGATCTCTTTGCACCACCACGGAGGAACCTATGACCATCAAGATCGACAACAGCGATTGCCGCCATACCGGGGGGACCGTCCGGCCCGTCGGCTGCCAGGACGTGGAACTGGCGCGCGGCGATGTCCATTTCTGCGAGGCACCGGGCCTCATCACGTCGATCCTGACCGCTGGCGATACGCCGAAGCACGAGGGCATGATCGCCCTGCTGATCTACCGCGAGGCCCGGCCGGGCGAGACGCATGGCCACGGCTATCTGACCCAACTGGACGCCGAGGGTGCCCGCGACATCGGGGCGTCGCTGATCAATCTCGCCAACCAGATCGACCCCAAGGGGACGAACTGATGGCGCGCGCAGAGACGGGCACGCCCGAACGGCTGGAGGCCTATGCCCAAGAGGTCGAGCGCCGCGTCAACGATGAACTGGCGCGCTTGGGGCCGATGATACCGAGCATGGTGCCGGGCGATGACCCGCAAGGCGACGCGATCATAGCCCGAATCGTCCCCGACGATTGGGAATGGATGGACGCCACCGCCATCGGCGGGCCGCGCCGGATCGTGATCACGCTCTATTCGAGGCTGTGATGACCGAGGTCATGTCCAAGCTGGTCCTCAAGCGTGCCCGGATCGACAAGAAGATCGCCGCCCTCGGCCGCGAGCGGGACGCCGTGCTGGAGGAGATGGCGCGCGAGGAAGGGTTCAAGCCCTGCGACGATTGCGTGGGCGGCTGGTGTTCGATGAACTGCTCGTCCGCCCCCGGCTACATCAAGGCGCAGGGATGGCTCTGACCGTCCCCGGCCTCGACTTCCCGGTCCCGCGCCGGGCCGACGGCTCGACCGAGCTGCCGCCCTTCCCCGGCTGGCTTGCCGTCGCACGCGCCTTTGTGGGTGCGGTACCGGGCCTGATGGTGATCGCGCTGATCCTGGTGTGCGTGGCCATGGGCATTGCCACCGCCACTGAAGCCGCCGCCATCGCGGTTGCCTATTCGCTATGCCTCACGGTGCTGGTCTATCGCTCCATGACGTGGACCAAGTTCCGCCGCGCCCTGGCCCATGCCGCCAAGACCACGGGCGTGGTGCTGTTGCTGATTGCCGTGAGAATCAAACTGTTTTCATGTCTGCTGTTCAATGAAGTCCTTTTCTGTTTCATGTTCTTGTGATAACAAGTCTGCTGTTTCTAGCATTGACTTGGGTAGTGACTTCCTATTCAAGTTTTGCCAGAGAAAGGTGCGCTTTTCCTGTATATCCTTTCACCCTTGCATTTGCAACATGTTATGCTGATATATAATTATACAAATGATAAAGCTCCCACTAACCAATGTTTGTCATGATTGTTGCTTCTTTGTGAACTTCGGCATCAAATGCTTAGTTTTGCAGATCTTATTATTGAGGATACCATTTTCTACTTAAACCAGGCCCTAAAAGCAATCATTCGCCGCTAAGTGGTTTTAGCTGAGATAGAATCTTCACTTTGACATTATGAATAACAAACATGCTGAGGTTATATGAAGGAATAAGTTAACCTATCTGAATTAAGGCTCTTTCTTCCCATTCTAGATGATAATGGAAATTCTTGTTTATCTCAAAAGATGCGTTTCAAACTTCAAAGAGCAATGCTTGAAGCTATGCACATGAAATGAGTTTATGCTTTAGTCTGGGTTGTTGGCACCTTTTGATCTTTGCCTTTTCTGTAATGAATCTCATTACCAGTCTCATATTTATTTATTCTTTTCTTGTCTTGCTATTTTCAATTATTTATTCCTTTCTGGCATAGATCCTTCTAACCATGCAAAGTAGGATTCCTAATTCAGATTTGAGGGGGCAAAAGAATGATTTTCATATGGTACATTTGCTTCCAACTCGGCATTTGCAATGTGTCCACAAATGAAACCAAAATGCCTCATTTACATCATGGTTTGCCATGTCTTATGAGGAGAAAAAGAGGAGGAATTGGAGGGGGCAAGGATTTAGAAATTGGATTCCAGAATTGTATTGGCCCTGCCTGGTTCCATTTCCCGTGCTAGTTCATGCGCTTGTTTTGGCCAAAAATTTTGGGGGGGGGGGTGCTGGCTGTTTCCACCCTATTGGGGCCGGTCTGGTTCTGGCTGGGCCTGACCTGGTTCAGCTGGATGAGGATGGCAATAGCGTAGAAGCTCTCCAACAGATGACATTGAGGCAAGAAAAAAAATCCTTGTATATGTGTAAATGCAATTTTGCATTCTTATTATTGTTATTGTGTGAATTTAATCCTATTGAATAACCAAATGCACAAAATTTAAAGCACAAAATTTAAAGCCTTTGCTAAGAAGTGTAAGATTATCATGATCTCTGGCCACTATTCCCCATCTCTACAAATCTCCCTGAAATCACTCAGGAAGTTTATAAGTTTTTGTATTCAATTGGTAGGAAACATATAGCGATAGTTGATAGAGAAGTATGGGGAGGAAGACGCATAGTAGTCGGAGTTAGATCCTGCCGCATGGGTGGCACCAACTGGCATACCGAAGAAAGAATGGCTATATGGTTTTGGGCAGAGCCTGAAGACTAGCCCAGTGATATCATCGTGTGCGAGTTCAAGTATTGTCCCGACCAGTAGCAGTGCCTTTAGTACACCCCCACCCGGCACCAGCTCTTCTCCCATTGACGTTAGAGACGTCATTCGATCAAAGATGTCTAATTTGTAGCGATAGTTGCAGCAAAGTGGACAGATATGTCAAGCTAGGAGGAGTGCATCTGGCAGTCAATCTCTGGCCTCCTCACCCAAGCGGGAATTCTTCCTCAAGATCAACAACCATGGCACAGCCCCCTCAGGTGAGTGTTGATTATAATTTTATTTTGGCAGAATTACTCAATTCTAAAATCAATGAATATACATGAATTTAGATTCAAAGTAACAAGACCCTAGGGGTTCGGAGTTCAGGGTGAGTGTTCATTTGACACCCTTATTGGCTATTTGTTAGCCCAAATAATCAATTTGTCACCCTTACTAGCTATTTGTTAGCCCCGATAATGTATTTGTCACCCTTATTGACTATTTGTTATCCCAGATAATCTATTTGTCACTCTTACTAGCGATTTATTAGCCCTGATAATCTATTTATTACCAAAATCAACAGAATCCAAATCGGATATCTAGTTTGAGCCTGACGCTCAAATTACTCAACTCAAAACTAAGTTAGTTTCCAAAACTAACTTGTTTAAAAGAATTCAGATAATTAGGGGTTCGAGGGTCCAAAATCTAAAATGCTCACCTGATCAGTGTGCCTATCATTCCAACACGACCTAAGAGGTAAAAGTGACTTGTGAGAGCTAGCGAAATCTAAATTGGATACCCGGTTTGAGCCCGATGCTCAAATTACTGAATTCAAAACTTAGTTTTCAAAACTAACTTAGTTCAAAACAATTCAGATAATTAAAGGTTCGAGGGTCTAAAATCTAAACTATCAATCTGATCGGCATGCCGATCATTCCAACACGACCTAGGAGGTAAAAGTGACTTGTGAGAGCTGACGAAATCTAAATCGGATATCTGATTTGAGCCTGGCGCTCAAATTACTCAATTCAAAACTAACTTAGTTTAACAGAATTCAGATAATTAGAGATTCGAGGGTTTAAATTGTAAAATAGTAGCCTGATCGACATGCCGATGAGGTAGAAGAGGCCCGCTGGATTCGGATTGATCAGGCCGGCATAGCGGATCGTCAGGGTGTGCGGCCCCGCGCTGATCAGTGCCGGGAAGGTGAGGGTCGCGGTTTCATGCACGGTGTCGTAGGCGATGCCGGGGGGTTGCGTCAGGCCTGAGAGCTGCACCGAGTTGAACTGCAGATCGGCGGCATCAAGCGTGATGGTGCGGGTTGCCGTCTTTACGTCCACATCGATCTTCACGGCGCCTTTGAAAGTGGCGGACTTCGCATCCGGCGTGAAATCCAGGTCGTAGTGCAGGGGCGCGACGTTGTCAGGCAGCACCGCCCCGTCTTGCAGCGAGAACACCGGACTTTGGGCACAGGCGAGCGTCGTGGAGAACACCAGCGTGCTGAAAACGCGCAAACCCAGTGAGGCTGAGGTGGACGCTGGCATCCGCCCATTTTAGCGCGGCGCAGTACCGCACGGCCCGCCGGCTTGCGGTATCTTGAGAAGCATGTTCCAGCTCTCGGACGTCGATTACATGCGCCAGGCCATCGACCAGGCGCGGCAGGCCCAGGCGCGGGGCGAAGTCCCCGTGGGCGCCGTGCTGGTGCACGCGGGGCAGGTCGTTGCCAGCGGCCGCAACCGGCCTATCGAGACGCATGACCCCACGGCGCATGCCGAGATCGAGGCGCTGCGGCTCGGCGGGCAGGCGCTGGGCAGCTACCGGCTGACGGACGCCACGCTGTATGTGACGCTCGAACCCTGCGTGATGTGCGCGGCGGCCATCCAGCATGCCAGGCTGCGGCGGGTGGTTTTCGGCGCCTGGGATCCCCGGGCCGGCGGAGCCGGCAGTCTGGTGGATGTCTTCAGGCTGCCCGGCGGCAACACCCGCGTGGATGTGTTCGGCGGGGTGCTGGACACGGAGTGTGGCGCGCTGCTCGACGGCTTTTTCGCCGCGCGGCGCGGATAGCCCTCGACGCTGCAGGTCCTGACGACGGTTGCGGGGTCAGCCGCGGGTGCCGCCCGGGGCGGGGCTGACGCGTGTGGCCCGGGCCGCCGTGTCCGGCTCCTGTTCCGCGGCGCTGGCGGTGCGCAGTTCCAGGAGTTTCAGGAAGCGCTGGATGCGGTCCACGAACTGCATGGGTTCGGTGCCGCGCGCAAAGCCGTGCTTGACGCGCTCGTACCAGTTCTCGTCGGCCAGCAGCGGCAGCTGCTCGCGCACGTCCTTCCAGGAGTCAGGATTCTTGCCGCGCATCTGCGCCAGCCTGCGCGCGTCCTCCACGTGGCCGTAGCCCACGGTGTTCAGCTTAAGGTGAGGCCAAGGAGGAAAAAGCCACTTAATTAGTTTCACCTGAGGACCACCATTAGCAGACACCTTAATCCCAAAATCAGCCAAAATCCTCTGCCTATTATAATTGTCTTCCTTTAGCTTAGCAGTACCAATTACATGCTTAACCTGCGAAAGAATCTTGTGATATAAACTATGTTTAGAAACTTTCCTACCCTCATATTTAGCAGCATTTCTAGATGTCCAAATTTCCCAAGTGCCATAAGCCACTATAGCAAGAGTAAGAAAGCCAAACATAGATTTGTCTTCACAGTTTGAAAAGAGTTTAATATCATAGCTCTAGCTGAAGTACCCCAAATCTGCAGGCCTTTAGCATGGAAAGAAGACCAAACATAAGAGGCCCACTCACTATTAACCAAGAGAGGATTAACATCCTCCTCCTGATGAAGCTTACAACAAAGACATTTGGAGCATATAGGAATACCAAGTGATTTAACATTAGCATTAGTAGGCAGACAATTAAAAATGATCTTCTAGAGGTGCACAAAAAGCTTGGGACCAAATTCGATCCCAAAAAGGCTCATCTGGAAGCTGGCCACCTATGTTTTTATAAACAGAGCAATCACCATTGGGAGATAAACTCTAAACCTCCTTGTCAGGAATTTGGGAAAGATTGACATGCCAGATAACTCTCCTAGTTTCAGGTGGAAGAAACCTCTCTATAAATAGTTTATCCTCTTGGGTGGGTTGCATAATAATGTCTCTGACGGTGGCCTTTTTGTTAGGAATATTCTCATTGGAGACATACAAAGCCAAGCTTTAGTTACCTAGCCAAATGTCCTGCCAAAAATTAGAACAACAACCATCACCAATGACAATTCTTTTGTGCTACAAAGTCAGATTTTTAGCTTGTAACCAGGATCTCCTGGCGTGCCCTTTCATAGCTTTGAAGTTGACATCAATAATATGGCATCCTCGGATATACTTGGCCCTGAAGAACTCAGCCCATAGCGAATTAGAATGCAAAGCCTTCCACAACATTTTAACATGTAGAGCTATCTCCATATGCCTCGGGGACATGATTCCAAGTCCACCACAAGAAACCATCTTACAAATATCCTTCCAAGATCGCCAATGCCTTCTGTTACCTTGCTTAGAAGAACCCTACAAAAAGTTAGCAAAGGTGCGTTCTAAAATCTGATGGGTTCCAACATGCAGGGGAGAAGAAGCCAGCGAATAGATAGGAATAGATGTAAGAGCATGCTTGATTAAAATTACCCATGCAATAGAAACAAACAGAAGGTTCTAAGGATGAGATTTGAGGGAGAAATCAACAGATCAAACTCTTAATTCGACCACGGAATAGCAGAGAAAGAGCAGTTCTGCTAAAACACTTCTGCTTGATATAACGGCCTCACGATAGACCGCTACAAGGAATTAACGCGCCAGGGACAGTCCGTTACCCAACCTTATCCAGCAGAAGATAAGACCAATTGGCAAACATTTCGGAACAGGACTCTGGAGAACATAGCGGATGGGGACAAGAGCGTTAAGATAAGGTAACGGATGGACGAAGATCTGTTAAACAATGAAGATGATAGGTGAGATGGAAGATGGGGACTTTGGTTTTGTAACGGTCATCTGTAGGTGCGTTATATCATGGTGACGCGCCAAGAGAGATATGTTACAGAACTAAGATGATAGAAGAGACAGAAGATGAGACAGTGGAAGATGAGACGATGGCTTTGGGTTCTGAGAGAAGGTAATAGACTAGGGAAAGGGCGTTATGATGATGATGATGGATTGAGATAGGTCCGTTAAAGAACAGAGATGGTAAATGAGACGCAGGATAAGACGATGGGAGAGACGCTGGTCTTTTAGGCCCTGAGAGAAGATAACAGACTATGTAAGGTGCATTATATGATCGTAACGCGCTAGGCCTGATGCGTTATAGATCAAAGGGTGACAAATGAATTGAAGAGTTTTCTAAACTTCACCCAGCGGAAAAGGATGAGGAACCAGACCCAACCAAGGTGGAAATGACCCATGAAAGAGACCTCAGAATTGTCCAAGGAGTTCAACAAACGTGGATAATCTGGAGCATCATTTAGATGAGTAAGGGGACGACCTAACTTATTGGCCATAAATGGGTGTTAATAGTGGGGGCAACGTCAACGCAAAGGAAGTGGTTATGCGCCAATTCGGACGTAAGTTCCAAACTAGCAATTGGTCAGTTAGGGCACAAAGCCTTTGCCAATAGAAATGTGCATTCGTTGACATGGGGGAAATGTCAATGCAAAGAACAAGGTTTAAGCACCAGTCCGAATGTAAGGTCTACACCGGTGATGATGTATATGAGTCGGCTTAGGCATGAAGCCTTTCACCGATAAAAATGTGCATTCGTTGACGTGGGGGTAACGTCAATGTAAAGGAAATGGTTTAAGCACCAGTCCGGACATAAGGTCCACACCGGTGATGATGTATATGAGTCGGCTAGGGCACGAAGCCTTTCATTGATAAAATGTGCATTCATTGATGTGGGGGTAACGTCAACACAAACAAAGAGGTTTAAGAACCAGTCCAGACGTAAGGTCCACACCGGTGATGATGTATATGAGTCGGTTAGGGCACGAAGACTTTCACCAAAAAAAAATTGCTTTTGTTGACATGGGGGTAACGCCAATGCAAAGAAAGAGGTTTAAGCACTAGTCCGGACGTAAGGTCCACACCGGTGATGATGTATATGAGTCGGTTAGGGCACGAAGCCTTTCACCGATAGAGGTGTGTATTTGCTGACATGGGGGTAACGCCAATGCAAAGAAAAAGGTTTAAGCACTAGTTCGGACGTAAGGTCCACACCAGTGATGATGTATGTTAGTCGGCTAGGGCATGAAGCCTTTCGTCGATAAAAATGTGCATTCGTTGATGTAGGGGTAATGTCAATGCAAAGAAAAAAGGTTTAAGCACCAGTCCGGATGTAAGGTCCACACTGGTGATGGTGTATAAGAATCGGCTATGGCACGAAACCTTTCGCTGATAAAAATGTGTTTTCGTTGACGTGGGGATAACGTCATCGCAAAGAAAAAAGGTTTAAGCACCAGTCCGGACGTAAGTTTTACACCGGTGATGATGTATATGAGTCGACTAGGGCACGAAGCCTTTGGCCGATAAAAAAGTGTTTCTGTTGACGCATGGATAACGTCAATGCAAAGAAGGAGGTTTAAGCTCAATCTGGATGTAAGGTCCGAACTGGTGATGATGTGACGGCCTAGTGGGACAAAGCTGGAGTTCTTGAAACCCTTATAACTTTGTGTACGTATGGGGGGAGTCATTTTTCCGCTCGGGCCAATAGGGTCGGATCGGCTTGGGCAGAGTGTCCCAGGGGGACTGGGCTGAGTATTGAATTTTAGAGAGCCCGGCTGAGGCAGAGTGCCATCGACAAAGTAGGGTGAGTGGTTGGCCTAGCTAGGGGTACAGGCTAGGGAGGAACAACTTGATGATCATCTCTCCTTTTTTATAATGTATCCACTGACACCCCAGCTTCAGGTGCTTTCCATTGAGAGGGGAGAATTGGACTACTCCCCTGTGGTCCATGAGGACGTATGTGCCCCCTTCATATACTTGGTGGATGATATCAGGACCCACCCAATTTTCCACCAATTTTCCCTTAAGGTTGACTACCATTACCTCTTTTCCTTTGACCATAACTAGGTCGCCTTTCTTGAATTCCCGTTCTTTGACCAACTTGTCAAAAGCACGAGCCATGCGAGCCTGGTACAGTTGTTGCAATCCTACGGTTTTGATGATGTTCAACACTACCTGTCAAATTTGGTTGATCAGTTTTTCTAACAACCTTTTAATTACTGTACTTCTCATTGCTTCTATTTCTGATCTTTCTCTACAATAAAGCCTTCATGGATTAAAACTCTGTGCATATTTGCTCATGCGTAGTTCAAGTTATAGTGTCCATGCACATTGTTGTTAACTCGGTTGTTAAGTGTATGCACAATGAGAGTCCATGCATGCTATCAGTACTCTTCGCAAGTCCGTGCACGTTTTGGACTTAGAAAAATGCTGCTCGATATATAGGTGTTGAGTCAAGAGTCCGTGACAGTTGTTCGAAGCATTTAGATGTCCGTGCATAGTACTTCATCTTGTTACAAACAAAGTCCATGCATGTTGTCTGTTCATACCAAGTCCATGCACACTTTTCCAATAAAGTCCGTGCATGTGTTCATTTCACAAGTCTGTGCACGTTTCATATAATGAAGTCCGTGCATATTTCCATTTCAGCATATATAGTTCGTGCATGTATTTCTTTCAGCAAGTCTGTGCACAATGTTCCTTCAAAGTCCGAGCACATTGTGCTACCCAAGTCCATGCACTTTGTATCACTTTAAGTTCGTGCACGTTGTCCAGCTCAAGTCCTTGCATTTTCTTTGCTTCACTGCATTTGAAGTCCATGCACACAAAGTCCGTGCACTTCGTTTGCTTCATTGCATTTAAAGTCCATGCATGTAGAAGTCCGTGCTCTTTGCTCATACAAAGTACGTGCATATTTCTTACTCCTGTTGAAACAAAGTCCTTGCACACGTCCTGCATCTCTTACACAAAGTCCGTGCATGTTGCACGTCTTCAAGTTAAGTCCGTGCAGGCTGTAAGCCCGTGCATGTTTAGTTGCACAAAGTCCGTGCATATTACATGCTTTCAAGTTAAGTCCGTGCAGGTTGTAAGTCCCTGCATGTTTCAGTCACATAAAGTCCGAGCAGGTTTCCTGCCTTGGGACACTCACTTCATCGAATGAAGTCCGTGCATCTTTCATCTTGAACAGAACTAAGTCAGCAGCGCCAGGTGCGGCGCCAGCGCCGCAATTTCGGCCTCGGCGTCGCGCTGCAGCAAGCTCGACGAATACCAGCCGCCGACGATATCGAGGCCGTAGCGCGCCATGATGGGCGCTAACACCTCCGGATCGCGGGGGAATTTATTCCCCAGCTCGACGCCCTCGAAGCCGACATCGCAACCGTCCTGCGCGGGTTCACGGATGATCCGTTGGGCGGTACCGGCTCGCTTCACGCCAAGATCGAGATCCTGGAACAGAAGTGGAAGGCTGAACGCGACGCGCGTGCGCAGGTCGAGCAGTGGCTCGAAGAGGAGTCGAAGAAGGTCACTGATCTGCGCGCGCGTCTGATCCGTGCGCGAACAGATGACGTCGCGGAGCTCAATGCGGAGATCGGAAGGTTGCGAGCGCTGCTGCAAGAGGCCAACGCCGAAACGGAGCTGCGCGAGCAGAGAAGGCGCGACCAGCAGGTCATGATCGATACGCAGCTTGAGACGCAGGAGCGAGCGGGAGATCTTCGATGAGTGCCAAGCACTGCGTGTTCGCGTTCGCGGGAGCCGAGAACGCGCTCACCTTCGATGAAGCCGTCACGGCTCGGATCCGCCTGAACGACGCGATCGTGCGCACGTGGCCAGAGATCGCGCACGCGCAGGACGCTCTCGCCGACGCACGGATCCGTAAGCTCGAAGGACAGGTCGCAGCGCTGCTGCGTGGCGAGTGCCCGAACGACCACCCGGCCATCGAGGGCTGTCCCGCGTGCATGGTGCCGGGCGCGGAACGGCTGGAGGCTCGGATCACGCAGCTGCAGCAGGAGCTGGACGCGATCGCCGAAGCGCTGGCGCGGCATGGCGCGCTCGGTAGCAGCCGTGTCGATGGCGTTGATTGCCTCGCGGCGCACCTCAAGCTGGCCCAGGCACGCGTCGCCGAGCTGGAGACCATGATCGGAGGGATCCCACAGCTCGACGGCCAGATCCGCTACCTGCGTGAGCGCGTGCGCGATCTGGAGTGCGTGCTGACGGCGGCCGAGCCCTACGTGGCGAACACGGCCTCGGTCGTCGCGATGGGTCTGGGACGCCGTCGTCGTGTGCATGCGCGGGTGCGATCGGCTCTCACCAACGTGGATCCGTCACGCGACGACACGCAGCAGATCATCGATCGCCTTCGCGAGTGCGGCTTCATGGTCGTTCACCGCGGCACGCTGCGCAAGCAGGTCGCATCTGCCGGCGAGATCCGCACCGAGTCCGCGCGGATGGATCTCGAAGACGCCCGCGCCCGGATCATTAAGTAGATAAGAATCCGTTCACGGGGACCTTCAAGGAACGTTAGGATTGGACTTATTCAAAGGGTTTATAATGTTTGAGTCCTGTTTAATGTATCTCCTGCAGTTTTAGCAATTAAACAAGAGCCTGCAGTTTTAGCAATTAAGCGAGTCTTTTGTCTTGTGAATTTTCTCATTGCATCTGTGTGAGGCATTTGTGAGTGTTTAGAGGAATCTCTCCTCTCTTTCTTGTACTGCCTCTACTTACAATGATATATAACTGGTGGTGCAACACATCCTTTTATTGGAAAATTTTTCAATTAGAAAACTGAATGCTAGTTAAACCCAGGTTCCCACATTGGAATTTTATCAACTAACATGAATTACGTTATTTGCTGAGGACTTGTAACATGACCCGGTACTAAGAACGATATTTACATTCTGATTTAAACTATCAGGCATTTGGCATCTGGGGCTGCTATACATTTGTTATAATGAAAGATTCGTCTATAGCTCACATGAGGTATGGCTTGTTTTTAGCATTTATGGTATTGTCCCTTCAAAAGGTACCTCACATATAGGATGATGACGGGGTCATGTTAGATTGGCATTAGGGTGCTGAGGTCCCCGTCCTAAAAAGGAGAGATGCTCCATGAGTCCATGAGACAAAAAGGACAATGTCTCACATGAGATACATGCTAATTTTTTACTACAACAGTTTGGTGCTGTACATGGAGCCTTCCACCCCCCCCCCTTTCAAGTAAACTCCCCCACAAGGATGGGGCCTTGAGTCCCTAATACTAGTTGAATGAGAGTTCTCACCATAAGCTGCCTCGTTAAAGGACAGAATCGTGAAGGCTCAGGGCCAAAACTGATAGTATTTCCCGTGCATCACAAGCCAATTATTCCTACAACAGAATAGCAGTTGTCAAGGCAGTCGCCTAGGCAACCAGGCAGTTTTTCGTGGCTTAGGAGCCTGCTTAGTCACCTTGGGCTGCCTACTGCCTAACCCGGCCCATCCTGTTTAAATATCCTGATCCCGATAACAGGATCTAGTTATCCTGATCCTGTTTAATAACCCGGCCCATGCCAATCAAGTACTTCATATCTGAATGGCCCCAGATTGTCCTGTCCTATGCTGCCCAAAGGGGCCCATTCGTGCGCCTTAGGCCTTGACAAGTGAGACCCCATCTATTCCTACTAGAGTTCTCCACCACCGTCTTTGCCATAGCAGTCATCCACTGTTGTAACCAGAAAATTATATGAATTTTTATTCATGAATCTGTACATTTACATGCCCGTTTTGCGCCCATAGTGCTCCAGAAGCAGCAATCTGCCGCCGAACACCCAGCCAAGCCGAACGCGAAACACCGCGATAGGCATTCGAACGAGCCATCGGGTGCGTAGCGCTCCAACAGCGATTCGGGTGGACGCCTTGACGGCCATCGCTGGCGAAGCATTTTCTTGCGTTTCATCCATTCGGGCTCTCCGTCTCAAGAGTCTGCAACAGGTATTCGAGCTGCTCAGTGGTGATCGCGCCGGGGTGCCGAACCACGACGCACCCGTGCGGGTTGAGGATTACGGTGTAGGGCAGGCCGGCCACCGCGAACTGGCCGGATGCCGTGCCGTCGCTGTCTTCGAGAATCGGATAGCGAGCCCCGGTTCGGTGGATGTAGCTCATGGCCGTGGCAGGAGGGTCCGAGACGTCGATGCCCAGGATGACGGAATGCGGGTCGCCGGATGCGTACGCTTTCTGGACCGCGGGCAATTCGGTTGTGCAAATCGGGCAGGTTGTCGACCAGAAGTTGAGCACGACGTATTTGTCCCGATAAGTCGCCGTGCTGATGGCTGCGCCCCCATCGACCTGCGGCAACTCGACCGGGGGCGGTGTCGCGCCGACCTCGCTCGAGGCATCGCGTTTGGTCGCGGTTGCGGAAGGGCCCCCGACTCGAATCCGGCTCGCGGTAGGCAGAGTGTCGACCGCGAGCTGCGCCATTGCGTGCGCGAACTGGGCGGTGTTGGCAGACTCGACACCGAACTGGCCGATCTGCACTTCGTGTCCGGACGGATCGATGAAGAACATGTCTGTGCCGTGCACGATTGTTTTGTCCTTCCGGTCGAGTTCGACATCGACCCCGTACGCGTGCGCAAGCGCCATGAGCGTTGCCGGACTTCCGGTGAGGAAGTGCCAGTTAGCGGTGTGCGATAGCCCATGTTGTGCTGTCCACTCACTCGTCGCGGATACGGACGGGTAGAAGGAATTCGCGTTGATGGATACGAAATTGACTCGGTCTTTCGCTGCCCCCAGGTCCGTGTCGGCGGCAAGCACATCCTCCGCGAGCAACGTACACAGGTCGGTGCACTTATCGTCGCCGAAGGTGAGAACCATCGCCTCGCCGCGGAAGCTCGCAAGGGTTGCGCGCCGGTGGTGCTGGTCGGTGAGGCTGAAGTTCGGTGCTTTGACATCCAGCGTGGCGAGCGGATTCACCTCGAGAGTGTTCGCGATGCCGTTCGAGATGGACAACGTCGGTCGGCCCGACGCGCTCTGGCCGGACGGTAGCGCGGTGATTATC
>JANBPO010006110.1:0-25238 GCA_024336825.1 Amorphophallus titanum
CGAACTGGACACCCATCTGCGCGAGGCCGGCATCCGCATCAGCATCGGCTACCTGCCCACGCTGCGGCTGGTCACCCACCTGGACATCGACGACGGCGGCATCGAGCGCACGGCGGCGGCGTTCGCGGCATTCTTCGGGGCGCATTGAGCGCCGCTCGCCCACACCACGAAAGGATTTCCCGGATGAGCCCGATGCGTTCCCTGCTGCTGGCGCTGGCCTGCTTCACGCTCGGCGGCTGCCTGCCCGAAGCACCCTCCGGCGAAGCCGGGCAGGCGCCCGCACCAGCGGCCTCCGCGCCGACTCCCGCGCCGTCTCTCGCGGCGGCGGCATCGGCGCCGACCAAGCCGTTCGCGTTCGCGACCGAGGCGGCAACGGCGGCCGCGACCTGCGAGTTCGCCGGATTGCAGCTGCCGCCGTCCACCAAGGTCTACGCAGCCGGTGCCTACGGTGGCAGTCGGCAGGATTTCCAGATCGACCAGAGCGGACACCAGGCCACCGCCATGCAGGTGGCGGTGAACCAGCCGGATGCGCCGGTGGTGCTGATGCTGGGCAGCTACGAGCCCACGGTATGGAGCATCGGCTGGACGCCGGGCACGCGGATCCTGGCGGTGCTGGTGAGCGGCTACCACCGCCAGCAGGTCACCGGCGTGCCGGCCGGCGTGCCGGTGCGGATCAGCACGTACGACAACAAGGGCGCGTGCGGACACTTCTACGTGGCGCCGAAAAACGCGGGCCGGCTCAACCCGGTCGCGCGGCGCGTGTTCGGCCGCCCGGTCGACATGCTGTATCCGGCGCACGACGGCAAGGTGGTGGTCGGCGCGCCGCTGGCCGCCGGCGCCGCCCTGGTCACCGACGGCGAGCAGATCCTGGTCACGGTGAAGGGGCATCCGGGAACCGGGACCGTCGGAGGGGGCGCGACGAGCGCCGGCGGCGCGCCCGCCGGCTCGGCCGGGGCGAAGGTGGATCTGAACACCGCGGATCTCGCGACCCTCGAGACGCTGGACGTCATCGGCCCGGCCCTCGCGCAACGCATCCTCGACTACCGCAGCGCTCACGGCGGGTTCCGCAGCGTCGATGAACTCCAGGACGTCAGCGGCATCGGCGACAAGAAGTACGCCGCGATCAAGGGCGAGGTGACCACGTGATCGACCTGCGGCTCCTGGTGCCGGCGGGCGTGGCGTGGGCCGTGTGTCTCGGGGTGGTGCTGGTTCCGGCTGCGCTGGTCGGTGCCGCGGTCGGGTGCTGGGTCGTGACGGGCCTCGCGGTCGCGGTGGGCGAAGCCGAATCCGCCTACAGGCAAGCGATCCACTGGCGCCCCGGCTATGCCGAAGCGCACCAGAGCCTGGGCGCCCTGATGGTCACGCTGGGCCGCCTGGACCATGCCGAGCAAAGCTGCCGGCAAGCGCTGGCGCTGCAGCCGGGATCCGCCCTGGCGCATGCCTGCCTGGCTTCCGTGCTGGTCCTGCAAAATCAGCTGCCCCAGGGTGAGTCGCACTATCGCAAGGCCGTCGCGCTCGATCCGGACAGCGCGCCGCTGCAGGAACACCTGGCCTCGGTCCTGCACCGCCAGAACAAATACGCGCAGGCCGAGTCCGTCTACCAGCGCGTGCTGGCCCTGGACCCGAACGACTGGAACACCTGGAATAACCTGGGCACGGTGCTCGACCACCTCAACCGCCTGTCCGAGTCCGAAGCCGCCCTGCGCCAGGCGCAGGCGCTGAATCCGGATTCCCCCGACATCCGCTTCGGCCTTGCCTTCTCCCTGCTGCGGCAAGGCAGGGTGGCCGAGGCCTGGCCCCTGTACGAATCGCGCTATCACCCGGATCGGCAGACCTTTGTCCGCTGGCCCATTCCCAAGCTCAATTACCCTCAATGGCAGGGCGAGCCGCTGGCGGGCAAGTCGCTGGTGCTCTGGCAGGAACAGGGCTACGGCGACATGATCCAGTTCACGCGATACCTGCCGCGGATCAAGGCCCTGGGCGTAAGCCGCATCGTCCTGGTGTGCCAGGACCCGCTCAAGCCGCTGTTCGAGGGGCTGCCGGAAGTCGACACCGTCATCGGCACGGGCAAGACGGCCACGATGAACGACGCGCAGGCGCTGGTCGGATACGACTATTGGACCCTGATCATGAGCCTGCCGCATCTTCTGGGCACGACGCTCGACGACATTCCTCCCGCAAACTATCTGCAGCCCAAGCCCGAGCGCCTGGAACGCTGGCGGCCGCGGCTCGACGGCCTGCCCGGCTTGAAGGTCGGCCTGGTCTGGAAAGGCAATGTCCAGCACACGAACGACGGCAATCGGTCATTGCCCGGCCTGCGCGCGCTGGCGCCGCTATGGCGGGTGCCGGGCGTCAGCCTGGTCAGCCTGCAGAAGGGCCAGGGCGAGGCGCAGGCTCTTATGCCTTCGGACGACCAGCCTATCCTGCACCTGGGCTCGGACATCGCCGATTTCGCCGACAGCGCCGCGATCATCTCGCAACTGGACCTGCTGATCAGCGTGGACACGGCCGCGGTCCACCTGGCCGGCGCGCTGGGCATTGCGTGCTGGGTATCGAAGGCTCTTCGTCCTATCCCCTTTTATTTGGCCGGCCCGGCGCAGGGCCGGCTGGAGTCCTCGGTGCGTGACAATATCCACCGCCTCGTGATCCCGCTGCCGGCCGACGGCTCGCCGCTCACGATCCGCGTGACGACCGAGACGCGCTGAGCGAAACCGGCCCGGCCTTTTTCATACCCGCCGATTGCCTGGATGCGGGACGGCTCCTCCGGGGGCTCTTGAGAATACGAGCCCGCTGCGCCGGCCAATTCCCCTCGTCGCATGATCACGCATTCCTGGCGATTCCCGCTGCCGCTCCCCCACGCCGGTCCCCTCCTCGGCAACGGAACCCTCGGCGCCATGATCTGGGGGGACGGCGACACGCTCCGCATCACGCTGGGCCGCGCCGACTGGTGGGATCATCGCGGAGGCAGGCAATGGACCGACGCGATGTCCTATGACAACATCCGCCGCTGCCTGGAAGCGGGCGACGAAACGAGCCTGCGCGCGCTGTTCGTTCGGGGCGAGACTCCTCCCGGGCAGCCCGGGTGTCCGAGCGTGATTCCCGTCGGACGCGCGGAGCTGGTCTTCGGCGGTTTCCGGCTCGCCAGGGCGAGGCTGGATATGCGCGCGGCGGAAATAACACTGTTCGCCAACGACGCGGGCGGTTCACCAAGGACGCTGGCGGTCCTCGACCAGTCGCCGCACGCCCCGGTCCTGCGCCTGCGTCTCGCACCGGGCGTTCCTCTTCCCTCGGTGCGCGACGTTCCCGCATGGGAACAACTCTCCGATCACCTCCGGTCGATCTCCTTCCCGCCGCCCGAAAACCGCGCCGACGGATGGATGCAGCGCACGCCCGCCGATGCTCCTCTCACCGTGAAGCATCGGGCCCTCCCGGGCGGCGAGTGGCGGGTCGCCGCCGTCATCGGAGACGAGTCTCCGGAGGACGCCCTCGCCGCCTCGCTCGATGGCCGCGCCGCGTGGTGGGACGCGTATTGGCGGCGCGTCCCGCGCATCGACGTGCCCAATGAGCGCTGGTCGTTCCTTTATCACTACGGGCTCTACAAATTCGCCGGCCTCACCGCCCCCCAGGGCGTCGCCGCGACGCTGCAGGGGCCGTGGATCGAGGACTACCAGATGCCGCCGTGGTCCAGCGACTATCACTTCAACATCAACGTGCAGATGTGTTACTGGCCCGCCTACCAGGCCGGCCTGTGCGACCACCTCAAGCCGCTCTTCGCCCTCATCGAAGGCTGGTTGCCGATCCTCCGCGAAAACGCCCGCAAGTTCGTCGTGATGTACTCTCGTACGAGTGTTTTCTTAAGATGGGTGAAAACCCATCCAAGCTCCACCCGATTCGAACCCCCCTCTGCGGGTTCAACGGCCAGGCAGCCTATCCCGAGAGAGCCCTAAGCCTGCTGGTTACTCTCGGTACCCCTCCTAAGACCGTCACGATTATGGTTAACTTCATAGTGATCAAGGGGATGCCAGCCTATAACGCCATCTTCGGCTGAGATATCCTTAGCCGAACGAAGGCTGTGCACTCCACCTATCACCAAAAACTGAAGCTTCCCACTAAACACATCATCAGGGAAGTCCAGGGTAACCAGGCAATAGCTAGAAGGTGCTACATAATCTTGGTCGATGCTATAAAGCTAGAAGGGAAAAAGACAGAGGTCAGGGGAGTTGAGGACAAACCGAAAGCATCAGGGCCTGGTGGCGAATTACTGTCCGTCTTCCTCAAAGGCGACATGGCTCTCGAAGTCAAAATCAGAGATGAATTACCACCTAATGTACTAGAGCAATATGAAGAGTTTCTTTTGGAGTACATCCAAGTCTTTACATGGTCTGATGAGCATCTTCTCGGGATTCCTAGGGAGATGGTGGTACACAAGCTCAACCTTGACCTATCGATGAAGTCCAGCAACATCGAAGAAAGTGCGCCCCAGAGAAGTAGACAATTATCAAAGAGCATATTATTAAGGGAAAGAAAACCAACCTATTTCGATCGATCCTTTACCTGATGTGGCTCGCTAATGTCATCTTAGTACCCAAAGTTTCTGGCAAATGGCGGATGTGCATGGACTTCACCGACCTCAACAAGGCCACCCCAAAGGATAGTTACCCACTGCCGAGCATCGACCAACTAGTCGACTCGACCTCCGGTAATGAAATGCTTAGTTTTTTGGATGCCTGCTCCAGCTACCATCTGATCCAAATGGATCTAGAAGACATCGAGAAGATAGCCTTCATCACCGACTTTGGCATATACTGCTACACCCGAATGCCCTTCAGGTTGAAGAATGTCGACGCGACATACCAGAGGCTGATCAACCATATCTTCGAAGGATAGATCGGTCGAAATATGGAGGCCTACATTGACGACATGCTCGTCAAGACGCCGAAGGCCGAGGACCACTTTATCGACCTAGCTGAGACCTTCGACACCCTCCTAAGGTACAACATCAAGCTCAATCCAGCAAAATGTGCCTTTGGAGTTTGATCCGAGAGATTCTTGGGTTTTCTGGTGACTCAACGTGGGATCGAGGCCAACCCCGATAAGGTTCAGGCCATCTTGAACATGTAGCCACCCGCGTGTGTCATAAACGTCCAGTGCCTGACAGGGCGCATCGCTGCTCTCAATCGTTTCTTGTCCCGAGTGGCTGAACGATACCTACCCTTCTTCAAACTATTGATGGGGCCCAAATTAGCATCTGCTATGTTCGCTTAGGACGAGGAATGTCAGAAGACTTTTGTAGAGCTAAAGGAGTTTCTGGCTTCTGCCCCGGTACTGTCGAAGATAATCCTGGGTGAAACTCTGTACCTTTACCTCTCGTCAACTCCTTCCACAGTGAGCTTGGTCCTAGTCTGAGATGACGCAGGAGTGCAGAGGTTGGTATACTACACCAACAAGGTGCTCAACGAGGCCAAAAGAAGGTACCCCGCAACCGAGAAACACGTGCTAGCATTGGTGACCTCGGCCAAGCGCCTCCGGC
This sequence comes from Amorphophallus titanum, assembly GCA_024336825.1. Classification (NCBI taxonomy): domain Eukaryota; kingdom Viridiplantae; phylum Streptophyta; class Magnoliopsida; order Alismatales; family Araceae; genus Amorphophallus; species Amorphophallus titanum. The sequence goes on from JANBPO010006110.1 coordinate 5,531, forward strand.
CTTACTTCCAAGGGCACTCCATCGTCATGCTGACCAACGAGCCCCTAAAGAAGATCCTCGCTCACCCTGAAGCTACGGGTCGCCTTGTCAAATGGGCCATAATGCTCAGGGCATACGACATCTCTTATCATCCCCGTTCGGTCGTCAAGGGATAGGCACTCGCGGACTTCATTGCGGAGAGCACCGTTCCAACTGAGGAGGTCCCTTCACCGATGCCCGGGCCCACCTGGGACCTTTTCATTGACGGGTCCTCCAACTCGACCAGCAGCGGCGCTGGTGTCCTCCTCAGGTCTCTAGAAGGAGCAAAGTTGCAATACGCCTTGAAGTTCAACTTCCAGGCATCCAACAACGTCTCCAAGTATGAGGATCTCATCCTAGGAGCCAAGATGGCACGACGATTGGGGACCGAGCGAGTTAGGATCCATACTGACTCCCAGCTAGTCGCTAGGCAAGTCAACGGTGACTACGAAGCTCAAGAAGCACCGATGATCAAATACCTTCAACTGGTAAGAGGAATAGCCCCACTCTTCGAGAGTTTCCAGGTCGTCCGGATAGCTCAGGAGGAGAACTCCCGGACAGACGCCCTCTCTCGACTAGCCTCCTCCATTGGCCCAGAAGGTTCTCAATCAGTTTTCCTTGAAGAGCTAGAATGACCGAGCATAGAAGCAGAGCTTATGACTGTTGACCAGGCATTGTCGAGCGACTAGCGGACCCCTTATATATCCTGGCTCTGAGACTCTCAAGAGCCCCTCAACCCTCGAGAAGCTCAAAGACTGAAGTATCAAGCTCGACGTTATGTCATCATGGATGGAGCCTTGTACCGAAGGTCTTTTTTCGGTCCCCTCCTCAAATGCCTGGATACCGATGAAGCTAGCCAAACGATTCAAGAGGTCCACAAAGGTATATGCGGCAGGCATCAAGGAGGAAGATCGCTCGCCAGGATCTTGCTGTGGCAAGGCTACTGGTGGCCCACTCTCCAGTATAACTGCTCAGCCTATGTTCAAAAGTGTGACCGATGCCAGCGGCCACCCTAAGGCCACTAAATCGATTGGCAGTCATGAGCTAGATCGCTAGCCTGAACCGACTTAAAACTCATTGAAACCATATAACAGTCTATCATGGACCGTCAAACTAGATTAGCGGTCACCCATGTGGCCGCTAAAATCAAATGGCGGTCAATCGCATGGCCGCTACCAGTGAACCGACTTAGCCATTATAAAGCACCACGTAGCGGTCACCCATAGGGCCACTACTACAAGGTTACGGTCGATCACAAGACTGCTAAACAAAAATCGACCTAGGAACCCAAATAACGGTCTCCAGAGGGCTGCCTCTACAAATGGCGGTCACTGGTAGGATCGCTAAACCGTTCCGATGGGAAAAATGTGGGACTACCCAAAACTCGATCTTTCCATGCCCCAATCACTCCTAAACGACGGGGAAACATACCTAGATGCGATATCAATCTTCAACAATTCGGAAGGGATCAAACCATCCATAAAATGGTAAGAAACGAGCGATTTCCACAAATCCACCCAAAACGACTCACGAGGATAACCGGCCTCCTTCCGGCCCCAAATCACAACCAAACATAATTAAACTGGTGGGAATGAAATCCCAATGTGCTAGGGGTTTGAATGAGACCATTTACACTGAAAATCATAGCTTGGAACGGTGAACTCAGCTCACACCCCCAAAACATGCTTTCACCCTTAAAGTTGAAAAACCCATTCAAACTCACACTGTTCGGCTCCAAATCGTGAGGGAACGCAGGAAAAGAGTAGGATATTCATCCCCCTACCTCCACCGAAGATCTCGCACACCGAAATGGTTAATCCACACTAAAAATCACCGCCAAAACATCCTCAAGATGGTATTTCATGGGAAGGCGCATCAAATAGCTGTAACCGCCACCAGACGGAGCCTTGACATCCACCCCATTGATATGGCATTTCTCGAAAAACGCCTCTTCCGCCGACTCAATACGGCCCGGAGCATCCTGAAACCAGTGGTAATGGAAGTTCTTGGTATCCAGTTTGTACCCGCGAAGGGACAGCTTCTGGCCTGAGCTGAGCGGAACACGCACGCGAGCCTGCTCAACTGCCGTATTGGGGTCTCGATCATCGCCCATCACGACGCCTTCGCGGTGAGCTTCGTCTACCGTCATATCTGCGGCGCTTCTATCACGGGCAGGACGGCCGCGTTTTACCGGGGACTGCAAACCTTGTTCGCTCATTATCGGCCTCCTTCGGCTTTGCGAGAGTCGTTTACGGATTGGAGGAAGGCTTTTTCATCGCCACCCCACATGCTGCTTGAGTTGCGCCAGATTGCGCGCTCTTGATCGGAAAGGGTATCCATAGTCACGGCCTGCGGTTTTTCCTTGAAGCCGCCAGGATTACGGCCTCGCTCCGATTCAGGGATATGTCGCCGCTGTTGCTGTGTCTGAGGCGGGTAATGCTTGGCCAATTCGCGGTCAACTGCCTGCACTGCCTGGGCAACTGATTTCCCGGATGAAAGCTCTTCGGCAAATACGGTCTTGGCATAGGTAGATTTGGGGGAACGCTCATTGATCCAAGGGTTTTCGTCGTTCCAACGCTGCAATATCGGATCAACAGCTTGAGTTTGGACTGTCTGCGTAGCGTTGTTGAGCTTATCCAATTGATTATCAAGGGCTTTTACATCCTTGGAACGCCCTCCCTCTTCGATCAGGGCGTCACGCTCCGCAATCAAACGAGCACGTTCCTGATTAAGCTGAGCCTGCGCTAGCTTCTGCACCCCTTCAATACGGGAATTGAACTCTTCCTCTTTCTTCCGGATGGTGCCGATCATCTCGCCAAAGATATTGAAGGCCCCGGCATCGCGCCATTTGGTCGGGTCGCCACCAGCTTCCATAAACTCTTCAAACGGCTTCCAGCCATTAGAGCGCGCCAACTTCTCCTGGTCTGCCTGCCAATCCGCATGAGAGTAGGTTTTTTCTTCCTTCTCCTGCTTTTCCTGAATAGGTTTCGCTTCCTGTTGCTCTTGTTCTTCTTGTTCGAGATTCTCTACTGTCTCAGCCATTGTCGATCACTCCGATAATGTGGGTATCGTGGACGTACCTATAGCTCTCCATGCCGGGGAGAGCGGACTGCGAATTATTTTTAATTGGTCTTTAGATCAACCTATTCACCCCCTCCCCCTCTAGATTGATCTTCGGTCTCCCAACACCACCAAGTTGACTTGCGATTTTGATTGGGTCGACTTGCCCAAGGTCTGTGCACACAGTCTGTTCTGGATGGCCTATAAGTCGACTTACTATATAGATCGAGTCAACTTGCCCAAGGTTGTGACATTCTGTAACTACTTTTGGATGGACCCAAAGTCGACTTGGTGAACTGCTTGAGTCGACTTGCCCATGGGTTCTGTAACTGACCTGATCTATTTGACCTATAAGTCGACTTGTTATTCTAACAAGGTTGACTTGTGGGGGAACTTCTGGGATTTTGAGCAGAGGTGTGAGGACCCTAAGTGTAGACTATGTAGGCCTTTGCTTTTCCATTGATTTTCTCATTAATCTATTTTTTATTGGTTTTTACTTTCTTCTCTATCATGATTAAAAGATGTTGTGAGACTCCCATATAATTGTACAACTCTTAAATCTAGAAGTTTCTTCACCCCCACTCCTAATTACATCCCCATGAGGTGCAACAAATTTTCTATTTTCTCTTTAAAAATTTTGGGAGGGCGCACATCCCTCTCATGAAATTTACCCGGTCACATAGTTTGTTTTATTTTTTATTATAGTTTGTTTTATTTTTTATTATCTTAAATTATTTAGGTTTTTAAATGAAAATATATTATGTGAGATAAATTAGAGGGAGGTGAATCTCACTTCTCAAAATTTGTAAAAAAAAATTTTACTGCACACTGCGTGAGTGTAATTGAGGGGGGGGGCGCCAAGTATTACTAGTATCTCAAATGATAAAACACAGCTCGGCGCCATCTCTCCCTTTCTCTCTCCGATTTTCCAAAACTCTGCAAGCAGCGTCTTCATGATGGTCCAAGTTAAATCAGGGCATATAGGATAGAATACGCAAGATTTTAGACATAAATAAATGCCCTTTTGATTGTATAAATACACCTCTTATGGTAGGTCGAATTTACACTTACATGCTTCAAGAAAGATAATTGTGATGCTTTCTTCCTCTAAGAATATTATTTGTGTAACTAGGATTTTAAGTGGTCTTTTTACTTGAATAGAAATTTATTATGATCTATTCTTGCAAAAATCTTAAATAAATTTTAGATTTTTTTACATATTTACTACGTTAATCAAACATAGAAATTTCATGTCAGTATGCATACTTTTAATATGTGAATAAAGCGACGTGTAAGCCTTTGGTTGTCATCTTCTATTAACATACTGGATCCGCCGTACGGTGAGCCGTACGGACCAGCGGCAGAAGCTGCTGTTTCTAACGGCCAAGGGCAAATCCATCCTCGCCAAGATGCAGAAGCCCCTGGCCAACGCCAATGAGCGCACCATGGCCCCGCTGGACCCGGCGGAACGGGAATTATTCCTCTCTCTGCTCGCCATTCTGGTGGATGGCGGCAACCAGCATGCCCGGGCGAAGCTGCGCCTCGGACAATTCCTTGATCTTGGAATCGATGCTGATCTTGCCGAAGCGATAGCGGGGGCCCTCGTCCAGCGTGAAGTTGATATAGAAATCCTTGCGGTTGGGGGTGAGCTGGGCGACCGCGCTCACCACCTTGAAGTCGGCATAGCCGTGGTTGAGGTAATAGCGGCGCAGCTGCTCGCGGTCGAAGGCCAGCCGGTCCGGGTCGTAATTGTCGTTGGTCGCCAGGAATTTGTACCAGGCGCTTTCCTCGGTGGCGATCTGCCCCTTCAGCGTGTCGTCGTCATAGATCTTGTTGCCGGTGAAGTTGATCCGGCTGACGCCCGTGGTGGGGCCCTCGTTGATCGAGAAGATCAGGTCGACGCGGTTCTGCGGGCGCTGGATGATCTGCGGATCGACGCGGGCGGCGAACTTGCCGTTGCGGCGATAGACCTCGACGATGCGCTGCACATCGCCCTGCACCTTGGCGCGGGTAAAGACCGCGCGCGGCTTGATCTGGACTTCCTTGGTCAGGTCCTTGTCGCTGACCTTGGAATTGCCCTCGAACACCACCTGGTTGACGATCGGGTTCTCGGTGACGCGGATGGTCAGCGTGCCGGTGGCCTCGTCGAAGTCGGTCTTGACGTCGGAAAACAGCCCGGTCGCGGTCAGCGCCTTCAGCGCGGCGTCGGCATCGGCGGGGGTAAAATTGTCGCCCTCGCGCAGGCCGACATAGGTGAGCACGGTGCCCGCCTCCACGCGCTGGGTGCCGCGCACGATGATGTGCTGGATGGTACGGACGGTGGGGGCGGCCGGCGCGGTTGCCTGGGCTGCGGGGTTGGCGGCGGCGCTGGCTGCGGCATTGTTCTGGGACTGACCGGCCTGTTCGTTCAACTGCTTGGCGCGTTCGGCGGCGCCGGGCCGAAGCTGGGCGCCGGCAGGCGCGGCCACCAAGGCCAGGCAGATCCCGGCGGAGGTCGCGCGCAACAACCTGCTTCTAAGGCGCAATGTCCGCATCCCGGGTTCGGCCAACTCGTCTACGGGGTCCGCGTGCGGACGCCTGGTTTTCAGAAAAGATTCAACCGGAAGGTCGCGCCCTCGATCGCCGAAAGCCGGCGGCAGAAAGCCTCCGCTTCGGCGACGGTGATGTCCGTCATCGGGAGGTCGGCGCCGGTGAACGACGTTTTTTCACGCGACAATTTCGCCGCCGCCGCGCCGCGTCCCATCACGGCGTCCCACTGGCCCTGCGTCACGGTCGTGACGCCGAGCCGGAAGCCGCGGGTGAGCGTCACTTTGCGACGCGTTTCGTCGGGCCCGCGTCCGGGCTCGCCGGCGGGAGAGCCTTCGAAAAAAGTTCCCGGAGGCGCGTAGGCGAAGGCGATGCCGAGTTTCGGCGTCGTCAGCGTATCGCCTGCGGCGATGCCGCGGCGCATCAGCCAGGTTTCGGATTCGGCGTCCTTCCGGTCCGAACGGAAAAGCCGGATCCGGAAGATTCGCGCGGCGGCGAATTCGCCCCGATTTTCGGCTTCGACCGCCAGAGCGCGAAGCCGGATACGCGCTGCAGTCACGACCGACGGCATATTGCGCAACGCCGCCTCCATCGCTTCGGAAGCCGTGCGCGTGTCGCCGGCGGCCAGGGCGGTCGCCGCTTTCGCCGTGAGCGTCTCCGTCTTTTCGCCCGTTTCTCCGGCCAGTTTCGCGACATCGGGAATGCCGGATCGGTCCGAAGCGACGGTGCGCGACCGGCGCGCGGCCTCGTAGGCGTTCGTCTCGATGATCGTCGAGGCGCGATCCGCCGTCGTGACGGCGTCTCCGGCCTTTCCGGACGTTTTCAGCGCGACGGCCTCCGCGCGGAGCGCGAGGGCGCGGGCGAATCCGGCGGGCGACGTCGTTTCGCATCCGAGTCGCCGGGCGCGTTCCAGCGCGGTGTCGAGCCGGGCGAGCGCCGCTTGCAGGTCGTGCGCCAGAATGAACATGGCGTAGAACGGACCCAGGTCCGCCAGCTTGAAACTCTCGCCGAGCTCCAGGCCGAGGAACGGACGCTCCAGGCGCTTGGCCGCCTCCTCGGCCAGCGCCACGAAATGCCGCAGCGGCACCCGCTCGTACAGGCTGGTGAGCTGCGCGGCCGAGAGCCCGTAGCGGCGCAGAAATGCATCGAGCGGCACCCCGCTGGCGCCCAGCTCCCGGATCATCGGCGCAAGGAAGAAAGCGCGGATGGTCGAGGAATCCCGTACCGACTCGGGACGGCGCGGTGCAACGGCGCGGCGTGCTGCCACAGAAGGACCCAACCTCACCGGCCCGCGGTGGGAATGGCCGGAAATGCAAACATTGTGGCTGACTTCGCCATGCGTGTACAGAGGTGCGGGCAAGGAAGTGGTGATTGATCCCCGCTTCTGGAATGCCGACATGGACATCACGATTGACACCGGCTTGGGCACGGGTTCGCGGGAGCGCGACCTCGCCACGCTGGCGCAGGTGATGCAGACGCAGTTGCTGCTCGCTGATCGGTTTGTGAGCCTTGGGGCAATGGACGAGGCAATCGACCTGCTGCCCAAGATTGTCGAGACGATGCAGAAGATGGCGGAAGCCGCTGGCATTCGGAACCCGGAAGACTTCTACCCGGAATATACCGAGGAGAAGGTTGCCCATCTCAAGCAGTTGGCGGCGCAGAAAGCGCCGCAGCCCGACCCCAAGGTTGCCATGGAGATGGCAAAGGCGAAAAGCGATCAGGAAATCGCGGCCGGCAAGGCTCAGAGCGACGCTCAGATCAAACAAGCCCAGATGCAGGCCGAAGTGGTTCAGGAGCAGCGCCGGCAGGAGTTGGAAGCCCAGCGCATGCAGATGGACTATCAGCTTAAGCGCGAGCAGATCACGGCCGAAATGGGCTTGAAGCGCGAACAACTCAACGCCGAACTGACGCTCAAACGCGAGCAGATGATTGCCGAACTGGCGCTCAAGCGTGAATTGGGTGTGATGGGCGCCGCGGTGAAGGTTTCGGCCGCGACCTCAGAAGTTGGCGTAGGCGGGGAGCCTGGCTGATGGACGCCGACCAGATCGCACAACAAGCCATGAGCCTGCGGGACAATGAAGCATTCCAAGCCGCGCTCGAGGGCATCCGCAATGATGCAATAGACGCGCTGATCAGTGCTGACGCGACCGACGCGCTGGCCATCAACAAGCATCAAGCCACCGTCAAGGTAGTCGACAATCTTCGGGCTGATCTAGCCGGTTTTATCCGCATGGGTCAGACCAAGACCAAGCCAGGGCTGGCGTAGTCCACCTGGAACTCCCTAGCGACCAAGCCTAGAGCAGTCGCGCATCCCAAGAGAACCACATGGAAGACGACACCATCACTGGTGGCGAAGCGCTGTCTATTGACGAGGCAGCGGCCCGCTATTCCCAGAGCATTGCACCCGAGGAAGTCGAAGACGACCAAGCCGAAGATGTGGAGCAGGACGATAGCGATACGACCGACGACGAATTGCAGGCTTCCGACGAGGAAGCAGGCGAGGAAGACGAAGGCGAACCCGGCGATGAAGACCAAGCTGAGGAAGGTGACGAAGATGCAGAGCCCGAAAGCGAGCAGGGCCGGTTTGTGGCGGATAACGCCAAGGTCAAGCTCGAAGATGGGACTGTCAACGCAGGGGGGATGATCTTGGGGTGGGGGTTAAGGTAGATACAACCAAAACTACCTCCACGCAGGGAGGGGCCTTCAGCTGGCCAAGCGGGGAGGGGAGAGACGTCGACTTGGACTCCATGCGGTGTCGGGGACGATTCTGGCCCTACGCTGGAATAGGGTACCGACCGTCAGTGCAGGAATTCTTGAGGAAGCTCCTGAACTTTGATGGCAGCAAGACAAGCGCCAAAACTTCCGCGATTGGCTTGGGATGGTACGAGAATTTTGGTGGGAGCCGATGTAGCCATCGCCGGTTGTGGTGGATCTGGAAGCAGGGCTTCTATCTTCTGCCACGGACTATCACAGTACTGCAGCTCCAGGAAGGTGATGTCGCCACGGACATCCCCGAACTCCAATTTGGGCACGGTCAGCGGAGATGGAACCATTGTCGAGCCTTCTTCGAAACGAGACCCACGGGGGCACCGGCAGATGTTGGAGTAGGCTGCTGCAATTGAAACATTGACGGGGTGTCAGTTCTGTCCCAGGGTGGATAGAGCTGCGCACTCAGAGGAGAAATAGGAGAATAATGTGCTCCGGAGTCCGAACGGGGCCCCGCTTCTTGGATAAGGAAGAAGACTTGTCAAGGAAGTCGTCGGCTAGGCTCTGTCTTCATATCTTCCGGCAACTGGTTGTGGCAGTGTCTACAAATGTTCTCAGGTTGCTGACTGGGAGTCATCTGCGTAGTCAGGGTAGATCGCTTCCCCCGGTCAGCCCCGAAGTCGGATGAGGGCGAGATGACCGCCGCTGTGAAGTAGACTCGGAGACGCTTCTTTTGGTACCTCTTGAGCCTTCAAGGACGCAGGGATGTAGACGTAGTGGCTTCTGCAAGCTGCTGGCCTTCTGGAGTGCAGCAGACAGGATGACAGAATCCACTCAATAGCATAAGAAAGAGAGGGGATGGGGGTGAATGGTGGAGGGAGAGGATGGGGGGCTAGAGGTGATTGTAGGGGAGGTGTGGAGGGGCTGGAGCAATGGTGGCAGTGGTGGAAGAGGGTGGGGGACGCAGGAGAGTGGAGGCCTTGGCTGGTTTCCCTAGTGTGGAGAGGTGGGGAGGAAAGAGGGGAGATGGAGGAGAGAGGAAGGGGGCGGCCTCCCTATAGGGAGTTTCCCTCCCTTGGGTGGTCTTAGGGGAGGTGAAGGGGTGGAGGGAATTTCAAATATGCCTAGGGTGGTGGGAGATTTTGTGGGGAAGGGGAAGATTGTATGGGGAAGGCCAAATCCCTCCTAGGGAGTGAGGGAAGAGAGAAACTAGGACAAGATTTAGAAGATTAAAGGCAGGAATTAAAGCTTGGTTAAAAGGTAGGTTATCTCATGAACAGCAAAAATAACATGTTAGGATAAAAAGTCTTGATTGAAATTGATCCAATGCATTATTGAATGTTGATTTCATGTTTTAGTTCATGCTAGACATACATGCATACCTTAGCTTAAATCAAGATAAAAAGACATTCTTTTGTTGAAACATTCTATCCTATGCACATAGATGGTCTTATTTTGTTGATCAGGATTAGCATAGTCAAGTTAGAGTATGTATAGATCTTGAGTTTGCATATTTCTGAGTTTCTGATAGTAGAGACTTTAACGGACCATAACCAGGCCGTTATATACCATAACGCATGTATATTGATCCGTTATACTCTCTGCATGTGTTTTACGTAATCTGTGAACCATAACGGATCCAGGATAGTCTGTCATGCTCTATGACGCCCTTGAACTAGTCCGTTATGTACTCGGTGTTCTGTCAACATGAGACAGGATTAAAAATGATCTATTTGACTTATAATTATGCCTAGTTAAGTAGAATTAACCTGTTTCTCATGGTTTTAGGTTTCAGTATTGAATCATGATTAGAATTGCATGTTTTCATGATATTTAGAGCTATTTTGAAACATATGTTATTTTCATGCCAAAACTTTATAATTTGTATTACATATGCATGATTTGAAAACTATTGTAATGACGGAGTTTTATGTGGATTTTTACCAATACACATTCTTTCTCATCTATAGAGTCATTTTCTTAAGTACATGACACATATCCCAGTATGTGACCATTAGTTTACACTTTGCACAATAGGAACACTTTTCTTGGACATGAGGACCTCTCCATTGGATATTCCTTCTAATGGACTAGGAAATCTTGTTTCAAGGCCTCCGTAAGTCACCGCGAGCCTGGGATTCCCACTAGGACGTCGTGCTGGTTGTACCATTAAAGCCCATTTACTAGAGTTGTCTAGAATTGTCTAAGAAAAGTACTTACCGAAGTTTTGAAATTCTGTCCATTTAACGCACTTGTACTAGACCGTTAAGCACTATAACGGTGTGGCCCAGATGCGTTAAATAAACTGAGTCCAATCCATTGTTCTTTCTGGATTCAGCCCAGTTTAACGGTCTAAAGTTAGTCCGTTATGTACTTTAACGGTCCATGTGTAGTCCGTTATACTTCTTGTGTAGATTAACCCAAGGTTTGACCCAAGGGTTGATATTCCAAAGTTCCTAGATGGATTTTATGGAGAACCTTACCGTAGCTGGAGTAAATTGACGAACAAAGGGTTATTAGGGATGGAAGAGGGGTATTTATAGGCTTTTGGAGTCCCCAATAGGTTAGTGTTTGGGTAGGGAAGGTATTCCCCGTATTAATCCTTTCCCTAGTTGATAGTTACCCCATTAAACTCCCTGTTTGAGTGAAACTCTGCCACTGTTTCCTTTTACGATTCTCAGAGAATTGACGCCTTTGTTAGGGGCGTTAATTGAAATGACGACTACAGGAGGGGCGTCATATTTCTAAATGGCGCCTGGAAGGAAATGCTCCGTTTGATTAAATGGCGCCTCTGAAAGGGGCGCTATTCAGTTATTTATTCCAAATAGGACTCTTACCGTCTATCCTTCCGTCTTTCTTATCGTCTTACCGTCTTATCCAAATAAATACCGTCTCATCTAGATAAATTGACGCCTCCTTGAAGGGCGTCTTTTACTTAATTAACGGATTAACAAGGGTCGTCAGTTTTACAGCGGTTGACGCATCATTTAAATTGACGCCTCTCATTAAGGCATTATTTAATATTTTCTCAAGATTTTTAAAATTTCAAAATTCAGGGTTGCTACAACATCTATCACAGACTTGACTACACGAAGCTGACTAATCCATTTTAGCATGAGGTCTACATAGTGTGTTGCACAAAGGGTCCAAAAAAGGTGTCGCCTAGTCCTCATCAACTCCTCCCCAACCTTCTTATAGTTCGAGCCATTGTCTGTCACCAGTTGAACAATATACTCCTCCCCGATCTCATTCACCACTTGTTCTATCAATGACAATATATATTGGTAACTATGAACTTGACCTGACGCATCCACCGACCTGTGACAGAATACCTGTCTGTCATGATAAACAAGGAAGTTGATCTAGACTACTTTTAGTGGTACCTGACCATCCATCATACATTAGTGTGACTCCGTATTTTGACCATTTCTATTTGAATGAGTCCACATAACTCTTGATCTTAGCAACTTGTTCATCAAGATAAATGCCGGCCAGCTCCCTCGATGTAGGTGGTTGCACGTGCAACCCAAGAACTTGTGCTTCTTGAAACATTAGTTTGTAGTAAGGGCTGTTGGCCGCATTAAAAGGTAGTCCCGTGTGGTGCCACCATTTTGCAATGGCCTATCCGAGTTTCCATTTTGGCCCCTTCTAGCCATATGCATCGTCCATCCTCGTTTGCTTGCCATGCTCTCGAGATAGTGTATTAGGCTCCACATCTTCAATGTTGATCGTGTGGGTTATGGATGGATCCCATGGGATGTAGCTATCGAGTGGGATAGGCCTGGTAGGGTGAAGAGGAATGTATTCCTCCAAGTTGTCGATGAGTCACTGTAACCTCTGGAGAGGCGTCAGCTCTGCTAGGGACTGTAAGGCAGCCGCTTGTTCGGCTTGCTTCTTGAGCCGCCTTTTGAGATTCTTCCTTCTATTCCTCTCCTGTTTCTTGGTGATGGCCGTCTCTAGGGGAGTAGGAGGAGGAGGCACTAGGACTGGAGCTGACAGGTCCACACGGGGATATCGTCGAGCCGATGAGTTTGTAGGGCGACGTCGGCGACTCCTCTTTGCTCGGATCTCAATCCAGGCACGTTCCGATTGTTGTAGTTGGAAGGTAGCATTGATCACCTGCTCGATTACTTCGAGTGGTAGTTCCTGGTAAGCAGGGATGCTGGGACTAGCGTCTGAAGACATGGACGCGGCTTGTTGTCTCTGCCGTGGTTGGTGTGGGAGTTTACCGAGAATCGGTTGACTCGTGCTATCGTCCGAAGATGAGTGCGCGGTTTGATGCCTTAGCCGCGGTGGTGGGGAAGGCTTCCCTTGTTGAGTTGGTGTACTGGTGCCGGTGTCCGAAGACATGTGCGCCATTTGATGCCTTAGCCGCGGTGGCTGGGAAGGCTTTCCCTGTTAAACTGGTGTACTGGGGCTGGTGTCCGAAAACATGTGCGCGGTTTGATGCCTTAGCCGCGGTGGCTGGGATTTCTACTGAGGAGGGGCCTTGGGAGCATGACCAACATCTTGCTTCACAACCGAACCCCTGTGGTCTGGCTGAGAATAGGGTCGGACGACACCTGATGACGTCTGGGGGCCTTGTTGCCCTTGGTAGCTGTCTTGATCTCGCACGTCGGATGGCCTTTGTAATGGTGGACCCGACCTACGAGCTATAGGGAGAACTTGGTTCGACGGAGCCGAGGTCTCACTCAACTTTTGCTTCCCCTTTCTATCCTCGGGTGTCAAAGACAGAGGTAGAATAGGGGGAGGATGAGAAGGGCTGGAAGAGTCTGTCCTGTTATCTAGGCATGAACCTTCTTCCTCTTCAGCCTCTCAACCTCAACCATTCTCAGCTCCCAGTCATGGCGAAATTTGTGCTCTTTGCTCTAGCCCTGATCATAGTGTCACCGATTGCCCCACTGCAGCTCAGCTTCCCCCATTCATCCAAGAACAAATTTTTGCTGCTCAGGGTGTCTCTAAGCCTCCCTATGATCCTTACTCCAACACTTACAATCCAGGCTGGAGAAATCACCCGAATTTTAACAGTACAGCACATGGACGGCTGCCTTTGGGTGCTTTTCAGGCACACTGTTCGACGCTGAAATAAAGATAAAGAAAGTAAAAGGCACACTAGTGGCTGACTCAGCCACGTTACACACTATGGCCTACTATGGCCCACACATACACACTTCTGGAGACGTCCGGCTCCTGGGTCCATCACGCTCCATTATTCAAGCCGACAGTTGTGCAGCATTTGGGACAGCTGGCTGCACTAGAAGCCGGTGCTGGTTCCTGCCGACGGGCCAGTACTCCCGTCACCTTTCACGCCGTTTTAGTGCGTCGATCTCCGTCTTCTCCTTTTCTTTTTGCGATCCAGAGGGTTCCAACGGAGTCGTCGTCTTCTCGGCCTCTGTTTATCTTGGGCCGAACTCCTTGCTTGGGCCGTGATCGGATTTGATGTCGAGCTGGGCTTGTGAGCAGTCTTGGGCCGATGATGTTGTCGCATAGTATTGGGCCCTTGGGTCGTCGACTGGTGCTCGGACATGTAACTGGGTTCCTGATGGCGACCCCCATCGGAACTGTTCATCTTCTTCCTCAGACGCCCGAATTGCATGTTGTCCTGTCGTCGTTGATCAGGCGACGGCGGCGTTGGAAGACGATGAAATCCCGGAGGTGGCAGTGGCACTAGGCTACCACTCAGAGGATTCGGATTCTTTGCCTTGGTCGGCTGCACAATCCTTGCAATCCTCCTCTCCCCACCACCTTCCGAAGAAAATTGATGGGACAGCAATTTTCTCTTGGCCGGAGTACAGTTGGGAATTGCCGGCGGCGCTGTTGTGTCCCTTTGATGGAGAGCCCGTACGCACTGGCAGGGTGCATAGGGTTCTTTTGTCTCACGGGAGCAAGTTGTAGCTGTCTCCCATGAAGACGATGAAGATCGGCCGTTGAAATCTCCCTCCGATGCAGTTTCAGAGATCCAGCCGTGGTAAGGAAGCCTGCAATCGTAAGGCTCAGAAGCATGATTTATACCTGAGGCTTCTGAAGTGGCGCCGTCTTCATTGATACCATCGTCTGTTTCCCGGTCAGACGTGGTGCGACTTGATTCAGCATACGGGGAGGTAGCTGAACCAGTTGCAGAAGAGTAGCTCTGATGAGATGAATCATCAGGGTATGCAGAACTATCTTCTGGAAGTGCGAGCTGATTACTTCCCTCGTCAGAGGCTGAGTCGCTCCAGCCTGAGACGTCTGATGGATCCGAGTTGTAGCCAGTTGTTCCATAAGGAAGACGATTTATTGCCTGTTCTATATCATCCGAATGAGTGTTGTTTCTAAAGAGTTTTGGCATGGGTTATATGGTATTTTACTCATCTTTTTGGGACTGGTTATAAGGCATACGAATTTATTCTTTTGAAAAGAAGGGGAATATGCTTCTAATGCTTTTATCTGCCTTGTAGGAGAAGAACGACCTGAGAATGGAGAGGAGCTGAGGAGATCAAGGGAATCATCTACTCCCGATCATTTTTTGAAATCCCTACTGAAGAAAGAAAGGTACGGATCGAGAAGAGGAACGCGTGGACGTCCTCAACGTTGGCATCCAGCTACCCTCCACTCTGAGCAACAAAGAAAATCTTCTATTCTTCATCTCTTCTCATGGGGATTTACTTTCATACCTTGTTTAGATTCACTCTAGTCATTTACTTTTGATTTTTGAGGGTGTATTGATCATACCTTGAAGTTCTCAACTCAGAATACATTTTCGTGAGAATCGTCTGCGGATGGGTGTGACCGTGGGTGGAGCTGCGGGCTGTGCAACGTCCGTTGGGTCGTGATCCATCGGTGGATCGTTCTGGAGATAACGTATTTGTGGTTCTAGAGTGTTCACTCCATGTGCTTTGGGTTGAAGCTAGTGAAGCCTCACCAATTGGTGAGGGGTGGATGTAGGGTGCTTGCAAGGTCCCGAACCACCTAAAAACTCTTCATGCACAGCCTATTTGTGGTTTGATGTTTGTGTGATTGCCATAACTTTCTTCATGTTTATATTACGAGTTTGATACGGTGAGATAAGCACTTATTAATTGTCCGTTCATTCTTCAATATCTGAGTGATCATCATCAAACTTTGAGAGTTGTGAGAGTTTGATTGCTGTTGCTTCATCATTTACTCTAGTCTGATCTTGTCTTCACTCTTCATCTCTGTGGATAAATTTGTTTAAGTTTAAATTTGTCGAAAAGGGGAGGCAATCAATTCACCCCCCTCTCGATTGCCTCTTAACCGGGCCAACAATCTGGTATCAGAGCTTGGTCTCTGATTTTTTATCAACCTCACGGTTGTAGAGGAAAGATCCGTAGTTATGGCTAACAGGGGAATGCTTCCCGAGGGACATTCTATTCATAGGCCCCCGTTCTTTGATGGGACCAATTATCCCTATTGGAAAAATAGGATGATTGTGTTTATGCGTGCTCAGGATTTTGATTCTTGGAGGGTCATAAGTAAAGGTCCATATACTGTCCCTGAAAATGAGGATGAATGGGAGGAAGAACACATCAAAAAATCTTGTGCTAACTATAAAGCTATGAATATTATTCAATGCGACCACCCCCTGTTTTCTCTTCCACCACGTGTGTTTGGTTGTCTCTATTTCATTCACTGTGAAACGCCTTGTCACACTAAGCTTGATCCCCATGCTACCAAAGGGATCTTCCTAGGCTACTCACCCACTCAGAGTGGGTACAAGTGCTTCGATCCAAAAACAAGACGCAAATATGTTCTCAAGGACATTACCTTTATGGAGTCTGAGTCTTATTTTTTAGTGACGGCTCATCCTCAGGGAGAGTCGCCTATACCTCTTGTCCTCCATATCCATTCTTTACCAGCTACAGATGAGTTATCTTCACCAGTCCATGATTGTGATACTGAACGTTCAAATAAAGAGTTGATACTGTCGAAGCCCAAAAGTAGTGGTAAACTCGCCTGTGAATGCTCCTACCCATGAGGTCACCCCATCTCCAGGTTGTGAGTCTAAAACTTGCTCTAATCTCGATATTCCAATTGCTGTTTGGAAAGGCACTCGCCAGTACACGAAACATCCTATGTCCAACTTCATTACATATTTGCATGTCTCCTGCTTATGGATCCTTTATTTATGCTTTGTCTATTGTTTCTTTGCCTCGCTCTTTTGCAGAAGCTGTGAAAGATGTAAGGTGGCAGCAAGCAATGGAAGTAGAGATGCAAGCCCTAATCAAGAATCAAACTTGGGAACTACTCATGTCGGAAAGCAGCTAGTGGGATGCAAATGGGTGTTTACAGTTAAATATTAGCCCGATGGGTTTCTGGAGAGGTACAAGGCACGACTGGTTGCAGAAGTGGTCACACAGACATATGGAGTGGCCTATGAGTAGACGATTGCCCCAGTAGCAAAGTTAAAGTCAATTCGGGTCATCCTTGCATTGGCAGTTCAGCACTCCTTGAGATTGTTTCAGCTTTGATGTCAAAAATGCCTTCTTAAATAGGGATTTACAAGAGGAAGTGTACATGCATCCTCCCGCTGGGCTTAACACTCATGGGAAGGTGTGCAGGCTTTGGCCGGAAGGTTCGATAACGTCGATCCGGAAGGTAGCCGTTTGCGTCGAGTCGGACCTTCGGGTTAAGGCCTCCGCCTCGTACCCAAGTTGTGTGTTAAGTCTAGGGTCTGTGTCTTGCATTGGTCCTTCCATATAGGTTTAGAGAGTCACCCTTGGTTTTCCCTAGGCCTATTGTATGCCCACCCGTGGAGGTGCCCATTATCATCGCCCTGACACTATGGGTGAACCCCGGAGTGCCAACCTAGGAGGCCGTTCACTGGAGGAGCTAGTTGTTGAGCTCTTGGCTTAGTGTTGTATTAGAATTGCATTATGTTGTAAGTCAGTTGTCGTATTAGTTTTGATTTGGAAGAGATGTTTGATCGTGTCTAAACAATGTTGTTTATTGGATTAACTTATGGAGTTTATTTCCTTCCTTAGCAATTGTGTAAATGTTTAGTTTAGAATAAAAATGTTATTTCTAGCTCGTTACTGACTGTACGTCCCGATATTCTACGTCGGGGCGTGACAGGGACGAAGTCCATGCAGGTTTTGGGCAAGGTCCATGCGTACGTGCAAGCAAAGTCCATGCATGTTTAGGTGAAGTCCATGCGTGTTAGGATGAAGTCCATGCAAGTTTTAGAGCTGAGAAACAAGATCCATGCACGTTGCGCACGGGGTTGAAGAACGAAGTCTGTGCACATCAAGCACAGGGTTGAAGAACAAAGTCCGTGCATGTTCTGCACGGGGTTGAAGAACAAAGTCCGTGCATGTTCTGCATAGGGTTGAAGAACAAAGTTCGTGCATGTTCTCCACGGGGTTGAAGAACAAAGTCTGTGCATGTCATGCATGGGGTTGAAGAACAAAGTCCATGCATGTTCTGCATGGGGTTGAAGAACAAAGTCTGTGCATATTCTGCACGGGGTTAAAGAACAAAGTCCGTGCATGTTTGATGAAGTCCACGCAGATCTGGGCGGAGTCCATGCACGTGCAGGTTAAGTCCATGCAGATTCGGGTCGAGTCCATGCAGATGCACGGTAAGTCCATGGACATGGGGGCCAAGTCCATGCAGATGTAGGTTCTAGAACAAAGTCTATGCAAATAATGGACGAAGTCCGTGCAGGTGTTCAGGTTGCGAGATGGAGTTTGTGCATATGCATGGATGCCGGTCTTGGGCAAAGGGGCAAAGTCCATGCTTGCTAGGGGCAAAGTCAGTGCAAGGTCCGTGCAGGGCTTGTGCAAGGTCTATGGACGTGCAAGCAGGGTCCGTGCAGGGGACGAAGGCCTAGTCGGTGCATGGGCAGGCAAGGTCCGTGCACATGCTGCTACGGGCTGAAGGAAGGTCGGTGCACATGGGGGGGGTAAGGTCGACGCACACGCTGGCCAGGTCAATGCACATGCGGGCCAAGTCAGTGCACCAATGGAATATGTCGAGGACAAGGTTAGTGTACATGCTGGCAAAGTCAGTGCACATGCATGGAAAGTCAGTGTAGTCAAGGAATATGCAGAGGGCAAGGTCAGTGCAGGGTCAGTGCACATGCAGGCCGAGTCAATGTACATGGGATGAAGTCAGTGCACGTGCACTACCCTCACCCACCATGTTGGATCAAGCCCACCTCTTTCAAGACTCGGGCCACATATGGGAAGACATAACCATGGATGACCTACACCTTGGGAATGAGGAAGTGCCCCACTCCATGATACACACCTTCTTTGACCCCTTCGATCCTTATGTGTGGGAGCTCAAGGACCACCCCATACCCACAAACTTGGCTATCACATTTGGGACAAAAGTGCACCTATATTTGTATATCACATCATTCGACATGGGTCACAAGTCTGGTCATCTCATACATGTCACACACACTTTAGGGCCAATGCATGACTGGCTCACATTTGGATGTGCTGGTCCTCCCCCATTCATCATTAGTCTTACGCATGAAAGGAGCATACATGGATGTCCAGGTCCCCCGACATTTGTCACACCCATGCATGATAGGCTCACCTATGGATGCCCCGGCCCTCCTAAGTCTGCCAAAGTCTTCATGGCATCACAGTATGATTGGTCTACATTTGGCTGTCCCTGTCCACCTTTTCACACCATACTTTTCACACCCACATCGTCTTGTAGTGCATGGCATACGCATTCATGCAAGCATCTAGCAACGAGCGGTGAGGATCACATAGAGCGGGCAACAGCTCGTAAGTGCCACTTGGGATTCCAAGTCGGCAACTTGGTGATGGTGACATTAGAGTGGCTCTACCCTAGGGCTATCTCCAAACCGAGGGCACGAGGACTTAGACCTTCCCAAGTTTCGAGTGGCATTGACAACCATGCTTATGGGTTGAACTTATCAAAGGATTTTGGGATACACCCAACTTTTCGTGTGGTGGATCTAGCACCCTATGAGGGCCCCGCAGTGGAACCTAGTAAGCACCTAGAGTTTATACTTACCTTTGTGAGTGACACCATCGGAGAGTCTCCACATATCAGCCTAAGAGCCCGACGTGAGCACATGGAGGCGATACTAGACAAGCAAGGTACCATCGCCAAGAAGAGGGTGTGCCTGCGCTATCCTGAGAAGTGGAAGAGCCATCCCCTGGCTAAGGAAGCAGTGTTGAGCTGAGAGGATGTGCTTCACCCAGATCTGCATTAGTGTACCGCTACCTTGGTGGACCGACACTCGACGGGGTCGAGTTCTCCCCACCCCGGGGGTATGATGGGGACATCCCCCAGTCACTCCATCTTTTTCGAGACTCCAGTTGCTCGTCATCGGCGCCTCAACATTTTCGTCACTTAATTTTGAGTCATAGCATATAATTTTCATTTTATTTGAGTCATGTTTGTGTAATTTTCT
>JANBPO010006117.1:0-26235 GCA_024336825.1 Amorphophallus titanum
TGCGTCCACTGACGTCTTACACTGCACCACAACTCGCTCCACAAGTGCCTCGACTACCAGCCGAACGTGGTCTGCCATAGCTAAGGCCGAGTCACAGGCCTACGTGGAAACCGCCACTGCAAGGAGCAGTCAGGGTCACGCCTGTCGACGTGAGTCCAAAGCCCCTGACCCCCTGTGCACACACTAGCCGTAGACCATTAAGCCAGGCCTCTAACTAGTATTCTCCCCCGTAGACGCTATGATAAGGTCGGGAACTCATGGAAATAGCTTAAAAACTGTGTCTCGGGAAGAGTGCCCCGCTACAAGATCCGTCATGCCAAAGCGTACCGTAAGGCACCAACCAAAGAGGAGCCACAAAACCTGAAGACTTTGAAACACAAGTGCCGGAGTATAGACAGGCCGTACTACGCGCACCACGACAGTACAGGAGCTGCCGACCACAAAGGGTAAGGCAACTAGACTTACAACTACAATGGTCCATGAGTCCTATGACTCTGAGTCAGGATCGTCGTACACAGCGGAACAAAACCACTAATCGGTCTAATCCTAAGCCAGGGAAAACAACACTCCGCGAGAACCAAAACATGGAGACCTGAGGGGACATCGAGAACCCTCAACACATCTAGACAAGCAAACCGAGGTAAAACGGTACCTCGAGGCATCCAGAACCAATGTCTCAAATTGGACAAAGTCGTCGAGACACCACAAGACTTCCTGTCAACTACTAGGTGACCGCAAGTTGACCAGAACCAGACACGACACCGACACACTGACACACACATACTGCACGCATAAGCACTCCTAGCCATCCCATCATGGTTATTACCCTCATAGGATGTGAACAGACACCCATGGGTCATGGGCAAACCACGGGATCAAGCCAAGACAAACACAAACTGGAGCGGTGGACAACAATAACACTCTGGTCAAAGCGAACCATCACTCGACCGCTAGATGAAATCGATAGTCAAGGCACAGCCGTTACGCAACCAGAGACAAGGACAATGGCAGTTCTAGATTGAGTCATTAGGGTACTGTCGTAGTCAAGGAAAAGACCACACCCAGTCACCTAAACTGACCAATCCAGACAACCACCGACAGACAGACACCGCCCTGAACAAGGACCTAAGACAGACGGACACACAATACAGAACCAACTAACGGTCATCACGGCCAACAGGACTATAACGCACTAGCATAGGGGCGCTATACCAACATAACGCACCAAGGGAGGGGCGTTATGCCAACCAGACCTGAAACCACATGCAAATGATATCATTAGGCTGAGGGTGGAGAGGAACTTTTAAATTACCACATTACTGACTTAGGCGCCCTTTTCGAATTTTCACTGAAGTCAGCCCCCTCTTGCTTTTGCCCACGTGCCCTTGTGGGTTTTCACGCGATGGGATACCCGATATTGCCTGTGACGCCCTTTTGGGTTTTCGCCATAATCGGGTTACAGTCATTTTTGCCCTTGTCCTGATGTAGGAATAAGGTCGGCGGGGCACCTCTATTTTAAGCCCCATCTTCTTTTCTTCTCTCTTTTTTTTTGAACATATGATAGAAGAATGTTGCCTGGCCAAAATGTAATACTGACCCTTGGTGATGGTAGATAGCTACTGACTTAGGTGCAGGACCTCGTACTAGTAAAGCAGTTTATTCGTTGGCAAAGGGACAGCGCCAGCGCAAAGGGGGAGCTTTAGCTAGTTCGGGCATAAGGCCCGTAAGGCAACATTGTTGAAGGATTGGCTAGGACGCGGGGTCTTTTGCCGGAAATAGTTTATTCGTTAGCAAGAAGGTAATGCTAATGCAAAGGATGAATTCCCACCGATTCGGATGTAAGGTCCGTCGGGGATGCTACATAATAGTCGGCTAGGACACGAAGTCTTACACCGAAAAGAGATTTATTCGTTAGCAAGAAGGTATTGCTAACGCAAAGGATGAGTTTCCACCGGTCCGGACGTAAGGTCCATCGGGGATATTGCATAACAGTCGGCTAGGACATGAAGTCTTGCGCTGGAAAAGGGGTTTATTCGTTAGCAAGGAGGTAATGCTAACATAAAGGATGAGATTTTGTGCCGATTCGGACGTAAGGTCCGCAGTGGCAGCATTGTATGTGTTATTATATGCATATTTTAGAGCTCGGCCAAGGCGGAATGCCACTAGACCAAGGTGGGTAGAGCCCGGTCGGGGCGGAGTGCCACTAGACCAAGATAGGTAGAGCTCGGCCAGGGCAAAATGTCACTAGACCAAGATGAATAGAGCTCGGTTAGGGCGGAATGCCACTAGACCAAGATAGGTAGAGTACGGCCAGGGCGGAATGCCACTAGACCAAGATGAGTAGAGCTTGGTCAGGGTGGAATGCCACTAGACCAAGGTGCATAGAGCTCGGTCAGGATGGAGTGCCACTAGACCAAGGTGAATAGAGCTTGGCTAGGGCGAAGTGCCACTAGATCGAGATGAGTAGATCTTGGTCAGGGTGGAATGGCACTAGACCAAGGTGAATAGAGCTCAGTCAGGATGGAGTGCCACTAGACCAAAGTGAATAGAGCTCGGCCAGGGCGGAATGCCACTAGACCAAGGTGGGTAGAGCTCAGCTAGGGTGGAATGCCACTAGACCAAGATGAGTAGAACTCGACTAGGGCAGAGTGCCACTAGACTGAGATAAGTAGAGCTCGGCTAGGGCAGAGTGCCACTAGACCAAGGTAGGTAGAGCTCCGTCAGGACGGAATGCCACTAGACCAAGGTAGGTAGAGCTCGGCCAGGGCAGAATGCCACTAGACCAAGGTAGGTAGAGCTCGGTCAGGGCAGAATGCCACTAGACCAAGATGAGTAGAGCTCGATCAGGGCAGAATGCCACTAGACCAAGATAGGTAGAGCTCGGCCAGGGCAGAGTGCCACTAGACCAAGATGAGTAGAGCTCGGCCAGGGCGGAGTGCCACTAGACCAAGATGAGTGGAGCTCGGTCAGGGTGGAATGCCACTAGACCAAGGTAGGCTTTGGTCATTCCAGGGATGCCGGGTGAGCCGTGTGGTACGACTTCATATATTTTCCACTGAGGGCAGAGAACTGGACAACTCCTTTGTAATCTACAAGGACGTAGGCACCTCCTTCATATACTCAGCAGATGACATACGGTCTGACCCAGTTTTCAGCCAACTTCCCTTTGGGGTTGGAGGCCATTACTTCTCTTTTCTTTTGACCATAACCAGGTCTCCTTTCTTGAATTCTTGTCCCTTGACCAGCTTGTCAAAAGCACGGGCCATGCAAGCTTGGTGTAGCTTGATATTTTGTTGCGCGCGAAGACGCTTTCCTTCAAGCTCAGCGAGCTCTTCTAATCTTCTCTCTATGTTGGTTTGTTCATCGCTAGACAAGCCATGCTGGATGGTGACTCACAGCGAAGAGACTTCTAATTCAATCAGCACTACAGCTTCCGACACGTATACAAGGGAGAATGGTGAGAAGCTGGTTGGGGTTTTATAGACCGTACGATAGGCCCAAAGTGCCTCGTACATCCTTTCTTCCTAGTCCTTTTTATTAGACTTGACAGTCTTTGCCAGCAGTGTACATAGCATTTTATTGAAGGCTTCTGTAAGCCCATTGGCTTGTAGGTTATAGGGGGATGACGTCCTCCAGTCAATCTTATACTTATCAGCCAGCCGGTGAACCTTCTGGTTTCTGAAATGGCTGTCATTATCGGAGATGATCCGGCTGGGGACCCCAAACCAGAATATTATATTCTATCGGAAGAATCTTGCGACTAGCTCTCCCGTCACTTCTCTTAGTGATATCACTTCTGCCCATCTGGAGAAGTAATCTGTAGCTGCTAAGATATATTTGCACCCAAATGCAGATGCTAGTAGCGGTCCTACCACGTCCGTGCTCCATTGAGCAAACAGCCAGCTTGGTATGGTGGGATGTAGCGGTACTGGTGGCCTTGTAGATACATTGGCATGCTCTTGTCATTTTTGGCAAGCTTTGACAAACTTGCAACAATCATCAAACATAGAGGGCCAATAGTAGCCCAACTTCTTTATTTTGATCTTCATTTTCGGACCGGCCTGGTGTGCTCCAGCTGAACCCGCATGGACTTCCTACATCACCTCCCCTGCTTCTGTTGAAGACAAGCAACGTAGCAACACTCTCCTTTAGGCATCCGCCATTATTTAGAACAAGGTTTCGCTTCTCATCTCATAAGAGTCTTTGACCCTCAGGAGCTTCTTTCTTTGTTCTTTTTCCTTCGGGAGCTGCTGGTGTTGGAACCAACGTAGGAGATGTTCTCGCCAATCGGGCTGCTGAACCTCTTCCACCGCTGCCACTACAATTTCTTGTGCATCGGTCAGAACCTCTGTTACACTGGGGACCTGTCAGCGATTGATTACTATTATGTTCAGGCTTGTATCTGACGGGATTGCCAAAGAACTAGCCAGCTTAGCGAGGGCATCTGCTGAGCATTCTGTCCTCAGTTGATATGCTTGACACTGATGAAGTAGAATCTTGACATTAGGCGAAGTGCCAGCTGATGGTAAGGGAGGAGCTCTTGCTTCCGTACGTCGAACTCTCCTTCCAGCTGTTTTATAACTAGCATGGAATCCCCAAAGGCTTCCAACATTTGGATCCCCATGGATAGAGCGATTTGCATCCCAACTATCAGGGCTTCATATTCTGCCTCATTGTTTGTGCACGACTTGTTTATTGAACAAGATGTGTGGATGACTTCTCCCTCCGGAGATTTCAGGACTATGCCTGCCCATGCTCTGACTCTGGCTGACCCAGTAGCTGAGGTGTCAATTCTGGAAGCACCATCAAAGTACAGCTGCCATGGGGCGGTACCTTGAAAATAGAAGGCTGACTTTCCGCGTGGCATGAAGTAGACTCGCTTGAGACGGCAGTCAACCACGACGCCGTAAAGTTCCAGCCAATCCATACCTAGAATCACGTCGTAGTTGGCCAACTGTAATGCATAATGCCTCGCTGGCAGTTTCCGACCACTGACCATAATCGGAGAATTTTCCAAGCACAGAGGAGTAGACATGTAATCGCCAGACGGCAACTCCACAAGCATCTCACAGGAAATTTCATTCACTGGCTTTTCAATACGAACAATAAAATCTTCAGAGATGAAAGAATGGGTCGCACCTGAATCGAAAAGAACACACGCTGAGCGATCATAAATTGAAATAGTACCTTCGATCTGATTAGACGCCAATGCCTCCACATGAGTGATGTGTGTAACTCTGGCTCTCGACAGACGAGTAGCGGCAGACGACTACTGAGAAGGTGCAGGAACTGGCAGTTGAAACAGTTGAGGTTGAGGCGACGGCAGAAGATGAAACTGTGGTTGCTGCGACTAAGAAGTCTGCGAGAACTGCACCGTCTGCTGCCTCAACGGATAGTTTCGAAAAATGTGCCCCGACTGATCACAGCGATAACACACAACCGGCAAGGAGCATGGCACACCCGGATGACTGCCATCACACCTGGAACATACTCTCGGCTGAAATGCAACGAAATCTGGACGTGGCCAAACTGAAAAATCAGACTACTGACTCGGATCAGAAAACGATGGCTGATCGAGCCTCTTCCTATTTTTCTTATGATGGAAACCTCTGCCCTGAGATTGCTGGAAGGAAGCACCATCGGTAGGAGAGAAGGCATAAGAAGCTCCGGGAACAGACGACTGGTGGGACGGCTGATGCTACACGGTCGATAGAACCATTCCAGTCTGAGAGAATCCTCGAGTCCTCGCCAACTCTAACTCTAGCACGACGATGACTTGATATGCGAAATCTAACTCAGTTACATGGGTAGCGAATAGCGGCAGGCTCAATTCTGTTTTCAGTCTACGCAAAAACTACTGAGTCCTTATAGTCTCATCGACAAAGATGTGGGGTGCATACCAGCCTAACTCAATGAATTTATCACGATATTACAGTACTGACATCTCGCCCTGTGTCAGCCCTAGAAATTGATACATCTTGGCTAACTTCAGGCAGGCTGAGTATAGACACGTTCGAATGCAGCAACGAACTCAGCCCATGTGATCTGTCGAAGCGGACGGGAACGGAAGGCAACCTCCCACTCCGTGGTCCACCACGTGCGTGCGGGTCAGGAATGCCCAACTCACGGGCGGTCAGCACACCAAGGGTGTGGGATGTAGGGGATCACTCACAACTCTCCCGTGGTGATTACACACGTCAATGGCAATTGTGGGCCGAGCTCTCACTCTCCGTCTGACGTAGCAAAGTGATAATACTAAGCTAAGCAAGGAAATTTAACCAGCCAAAGGGGGAACCGAGGGTCACCTAGTCGGCATGAAGACACCGACTCCGGCCGGAGACGGGGGCGAGCGGGGAGGCGAGGGGATGCACCCGCTTGCCACGTCGATGAAGCTTCAAACCTGCGACCTGCTATTACAATCACTACGCCCTCACAGAGGGGTTGGCATAAGGGAGGGGGACTATGGGATACATAAAACCACTACCTCCGCACAGGGAGGGGCTGTAAGCCAGCCAGGCAGGGGTGGGGAAACAAGGTTGGCGATCGTTGTGGGTTCTGCCCACTTCTGGGACAGCCTAATAGGGGGCCGATGACGGCGCTGCCACAGACTGTAACGAACTGGGATGATGCCAAAACCAGCGCTAATCTTTCGTTGACAGGTCCAGGAAGGCTCCAGAATTTTTAGGGAACAGTCTGTTGTCGTGGCTGGTTGTGGATGGCTCTGGAACTGGGGTGTTTTGTTCTAGCTGGGACTGCTCTTAGGTTGCAGTAGCAGGAAGACGATGCCGTCATGAACACTCCCGGAGTCAAAAAGGTACGGGACCAAAGTGAACGTGTCTGTTTGCGAGTCTTCTTCGATCTCCCACTAGGAAGGGCACCATGGGAGGTCGGAGTTGAAAGATAGACGATAGACAGTGGCAGGGTGTCAGAACTGGTTCTGAGCGAACTGACCTATGCGACTGGGGGAGAAAATTCAGAACGGATACCTCTGGACTCCGAATGAGGCCCCGCCAACTAGGTTGGAAGGAGGACTGTCCAAACGACGCACCAAGTGGAGTTGGGGTGTGGACGTAGCAGCTTCTGCAGTAGGGCTCTGGTCTTCCTACGGATGCCAGATGCATGCGCTGACGAGAACGGACCTCCAGGACAGCCCCGAACTCAGATGAAGGTGGAATCACCTCGGCGTCGAAGCTAACTGGGACAACTTTCTATCGATGTATGGCACACCTCCAGAAGTCACCGGATGACCCCGAGGTAGGCTCTGCAAGTCAGGATTCAACTGCTGTCTGTGATCAGGTGCAGGGCAGAGTGGTAGAATGTGAGAGTAGTAGTGAGGGAGAGGGGGGGATGACCCTAGGTTGGAGAGGGGGGGTGTGGTCCTGTCCCGTGGATGTCTCCCGATGTCCTATGAGGGCTAAAACCATGATGTGAGGTAGCCAAGAGTGTTCGTGTGGTGAGCAGTATTTCGTACTACTTTTGTTGTCATTGTCTGGTTCTGGTCAACCCGGTATGACCCAACGGTTGACAGGTGACCTAATGTGTGTCTCGATGGTTCAGTCTAGTTTGAGACAGTGTTCTAGATGCCATGAGATATCATCTTACCTCAGTGTGCGTGTCTAGCTGTGTTGAGGGTTCTCGGTGTTCCCTCAGGTCTTCGCGTGTCGTTTCCTTCGACTGTGTCGTTTCTTCTAGCTTAGGATTAGACCGATTGACAGGTTGTTCCACTTTGTACGATGATCTTGACTCCAAGTCGTGAAACTCAGGGATCGTTGTGATTTCAGGTCTAGTTCCCTTGTCTTGAGTCTGTCGGTAGTTTTCTGTGCTGCCATTGGTGCTTCGTAGTACGTGAGAAAGTGTTTCTTTACCTATCTATACTTCGGTACTCGCATTTTAGAGTCTGTGTCTCGTGATCCTCCACTAGTCGTAGCCGTACGACACGTTATGACGTGTTTGCTCTTGTAGTGGGGCACTTCACGATTTACGGTTCTTAGGCTAGTTTCGTGGGCCCCCGGCTCTGTACTGTAGTGTCTACAGGGGGGAATACTAGCTAGAGGCCCGACTCTAGGCACGAGGTGGTGTGTGCACACATGGTCAGGGGCTTTGGACTGACGCCGATGGGCATTACCCTATCTAGTCACTCACGACGATACTTTTGTTCTGGTTCTCAGAGTGTCTTAGCCTCTATCGTGCTTCTACAGGCAGCGACATCGTAGATGAGATACTTGTTGGCGCAGCATAAGACGTCAGGGGACGCAGTTGGCTATTCTTCTAGTGGTGGGTACTCTAGTCACGTGACCAGTTACTCTTTCATGACTCTCGTGTTTCTCGAGTGTCGTGACCTTTTCGGGTTAGTCCTCTCGTGGCTTTGCCCGAGGTCAGCGTTATGTTGTGTGCACAATGTTTTAGTCGTGTTGGGTCTATCTAGATCTCTTCTAGGCTTTTGTCTTTTCCCTTTTTCCTTGCAGGCCTTCGCTTGCCTGGTGTCTCATCAACGGATCGGTAACTTCTGACTTCGCGAGTTCAGAGTTCGCCCTTCTGTTGCTGTTAGGAGTAGCTTGGGAGCCAAGGTTAGTTCGGCAGCCGTGCTCGTTCGGTACGACTTTTCCCTTTTCTTTTAGCTTCCCTCTTCCTTGCTTGTTCCCTACTCCTGCTTCCCGCCCTTGGCGTGTTGGTCGCCCGTGATTTGGGGCATCCCTGGTCCTTAGGGGTTCATTCGTAGGCTAGCCAACCTTTGGAGCAGTGAGGTTCTGTCCCGGGCCCTCACTAGCATCACCGGATTGCCTATGTATATGAGAGTGCGCTTAGCGGGTAAGTCCGCTTGAGTGAAGTCACCGACCAGCGCATCACTTGCTTGCTAGGTCTGAGGGATCTTCGGTCTTGTGGCTATCACCCCCAAGGTGGTGTCACATCAGTTGCGCACTCATACAACGCACACAAGCTTCAGAAATACCATGGTATCCGCATCTCAGCACACACATGGTGCTACCGTAATTCACAAAACTGCAATACAATACACCTCGAGTACCGATCCTGCTAATAACCGATCACAAGTCGCCTAAGTGCAAACCAAGGAGAGTACCAGCTTCAGCACAAAGCACAAAGAAGATGCTAATCTTAGTTTATCCTTATGTCCTGAAATAATTACTGAACCTTCACAACACATTAGCCGCCAGACACGGCACGATGAACATGGTGCACAACGGCTCTTAACACGAAACTGGGTCCAAAGCCATGCAATCGTCGAACAAGGAGTAAGTCAGGTTCAGAGCTAACACAGTTCACACTTAAGCAGACACAGGACAAAGGCCTCACCAAGACAGCACTCCTACGGCTTACCTTGATAAGACTCCACCAACGAGGATGAGAAGAATCAAGCTCGACTAACAGTAGCTCACCAAGAAGGGAAAATCCTAGCTTCGCCTGAGCATCTTCTCAACCAAGGCATCAAAGTGACTACCACAACACAAGCAAAAACATCTCAGGAGCTGAACAGACTCAAGTTGGGACGACCAAAATAACATAAGAATGTGCATGGCCATCACACCAACGATAAAAGTCACCAGCCACCTGAACGAATCACGAAAAAACTCTCAGACAATGCACTGTACATTCACGCCTGTCGGTGAACTTTGCCAAGTACAGCATAACTGAGATAAATACCATGATGAAAAAGAGCATCTCGTCACATCCTGAAGAGGGCAAAACCATCTCGCACAGTGCCAACACAGCACGCACAAGACCACGTGTGGTAAACAAAGCGACAAATAAGTGCAAAACCTACGCCAGCTGTCGACTGTACTGGACTTTAAGGACTCTGTGTATTGTAATATCTCGAATTCCACTATACTTTCACACATTACGCTCTGATACCAACTGTGACGACCCATACTTCAGATACCGGGTAAATCCAATATGGATATCGAGTAGACCGGCGGTTGGAACTAATACTAGGCAAGCAAAGAGGAGAGGCAACCGCACGTACCTAGCCATCCGAAGGACCGGCTCCGATCGAAGACGTGGGCGCGTCGGGGAGCGTGCGCACCCGGTGGACACGCTGCGTCGAGGAAGCTTGGTGACATCCCTGCTAATACATGCACTACGCTCCACACAGGGAGAGGGGTTCACGGGGGTGCGGACGACCAATTACACACACTACCCTCGCGTAGGCGGGGGGGATCGCAGGGAGGGGAAACAAACTATCGACCGTACGCCGAGCACGGACGTCCGATCGAGGTGCAGCCAACTCTTGGATGATGATCGAGGGATGCCAAAGGATGCCTGAAGGTCTGGCGCCGAGCTGTTGTCGTTGGATGGAGAAGGCGGCCACGGCTGTGGGCCTGCACAGTTCTGCCACGCAGGACAGATTGGCGCAGTCGTGGTGCGTTGGCCGGTACGGGCGGTGTGGAACTCCAATCATGAAGGGACCAAGTCTTGGATGCTGCTGATAGGGATGTCTACGAACCCTCAGAATATGATGGCCGTCTGATCACCTCGCTGGACGTGGTCACAGGAACGGCCGGCGTCAGGTTTCTGGGTGAATAGTTGGACCAGTCACAGGTAGCTGTGGGGGAACACCCAGTGCTGACGTCAGATCGGGACGAGACCACTTGCGCTAGTTCCGTATTGTCGAACGCTACAAATTTTCTGAAGACCGTCTGACCTGAAACGGAGAGGAAGAGGGGGTATCTGGGATGACTTTATAACAGCCTATCCTGGGCAAACAGGGGACTCTGGGTCCGGCGCGACTGAGAAAGAATGGCCTCCCTGGATGGAGACGATGTCAAAACCAGGCGGTACCACATCTGGTGTGTCGGCACTTCGGAGGAGCAGAACTCTCGTGAAGAGAGCTCTGGCTGAATCGCACAAGGGCAGGCGGTGGAGCTGCTGCCAGATGGTGCTCAGGTTCAGACCCGAGCTTGGCACAGTTGCATGAGAACGGGTGGTGCGAACGGTGCCGAGGTCGGATCGCCACGGGATCACTTCTGGGATGAAGCTGACTTGATGACGTACAACTCCACAGAAGAAAGCTTCGGCCGGTGTGCACTGTGGATGCCGGGGTAGTCTCTGTAAACTTGACCCCGGCTGTAGGCTGGTTGCAGAGAGCAGCAGTGTGGTCTTCTCGATCTACGGGAGGGTGTAGCGATGATGGGGCTACTCCGGGATGCCATGGATGCGCGGAGTTGGGGAGGGCGGACCTGGGTTTCTCACTGATTTCGTGTCTAATGGTGGTCTATCGAGGCCAGTAGGAGGTCAGGAACCTTATTAATCCCATTTGGGTAATTTCGTTAGAATCGCATGTTTCTTGCGATTCGTGCGTCATTTTGACTCTGGTCGGAGTCCATGTGATTGCCAGGGTGATTGTGACTGTATCCCCTTCGTCTCGACACGAATGGGGCGTGCAAAAGGCCACGATCGGACGAACCCCTGGGGTTGCTCGCCGTGATGGTTGGACGGTCAAACCAGGGCCCGTCCAAGGTATGGGTGGCTGGCTCTGGACTGCTCATCCTCGCTGGGTTTTGGGGCTTGTGCAATCGAACGATAGATCACACATGGTTTGTGTAGCCCGGTAGGGTCCGCCCATCCCCCCTTGGGCGGCCAGGTTCTAGCCGCCTATCTTACCGTGTGGGTTGAGCAGTCAGGATCTGACCATTCATCCCTGTTGACCCTTGGTCAACTGTTGCGTGTCGATCGCATTAGGCGGATTGGTCAAGACCGTTAGGTCGGTTCCGTTCAGCGGTCCAGTTAAGATCGTTTTGACCAGGAACTATCCTGGGTTGTGGGCTTGAGCAGCCAAGACTTGATCGCTCATCCCCTTGGGTGATTCTGCCCTGACCACCTATCCCCCTTAGGATCTGACCCTTGAGTGGCCCATCCCAGACCGTTCATGCCTTTGAGCGGCCCCGTTGTGACCGTCCAGTGGATCTTGTCCGTTGTGTTATCGGTTTGCCATAGTGGCTTGTCCCGTAACCGCTTGAGAGTTGTGTTGGCCTCCGGTCGACCCGGTTGTGACCCAGTGGTCGACTTTCGGTCTAGTGAGTATCCTGGACACCCCGGAGGTTTCGTGTTCGTGTTTTGAGGTGTCCGTGGGTTCCATGTTACCGTGGTTTCAGACCAAAGGACTAGGCTAGATTGACAGTGTTGTGCTGTCACGTTCAACGGTCTTGACCCGGAGTCTCATAGCTCAAGGACCGTTGGGTTAGTAGGTCTAGTGGGCTGTCCACAGTTTGGTGGTCTTGAGCCATGGGTTACTTCGTGTCACTCACGATGGGTGCATGTGTGGCTTTCTACGTTCACGTTCAGTGAACCCCCACTAGTCGTACCTTTCCTGCGCACACGCGTGCGGACCCACTTGGGAGTGGTGGAGAGCGTGACCCAAGTTAGACAGTGAGTAGGCTGGTTATCGTAGGGCCCCCGCATACCGCCGAGTCCAGGCTGGTGGGGGA
Source organism: Amorphophallus titanum (assembly GCA_024336825.1). Taxonomy (NCBI): domain Eukaryota; kingdom Viridiplantae; phylum Streptophyta; class Magnoliopsida; order Alismatales; family Araceae; genus Amorphophallus; species Amorphophallus titanum. The sequence continues at coordinate 12,444 of JANBPO010006117.1, forward strand.
ATTACCAGCTAGAGGACAGACCTAGGGCGTATGGTCTCTTCCGACTCTTGAAGTATCTTGATAAGGGTTTCCCTCAGATCTTTACTCCAAGCGATGGCTTCCCAGATTGTGATATTGGCAGGGAAGCGCTTCATCTGGTGAAGGACCTTCCGGTAGGCTCGGGCTCGAGCGTCCTCCAGTGATGGTAGTATGTCGGGCTGGACCTACTGTGGGCTATCGCGCCGCTCCTCGTCGGGGAGGCGCACTGCCTTGCCTTTGTTGCTGGGGTCAGGCTGGCTATGGCTAGTCACAGACTCTTGGAATAGAGAATCCAATGATGGCTCATCTAAGGGAGACTGGAGGACTGGTTCGTCCTTACCGGATGGCCCTGCTTGTTCTGCAAGACATGCTGGAGTTGGTGCTGGGACCGGGGTGTTGGTGATGATCTCCTCGATGCCAACAGGGCCGAAAATGCTGGGTTGCCCCTGGATCTCCACTGGTAGGATTTGGGCAGGTTGTTCTCCTCGCAAGAGGATGACCCTTTTTGGATCGAAGGCAGACGGGTGAAGAGACAGCTCATGGACTCTTCCGCGGCCTCTGCTACGTCCACGACCGCGACCTCGGCCGCGACCGGTGTGCTCTGGGGCTAGTTGTAGTATGTGTGGAGCCGCAGCCCTTTGTCTGGTTCTGGATGCTACCGGCTCAGCTCACTGGGAGGCGTTGATATTGTCGGGGGGTGGGATGGCCACCATGTTAAAGGTGTAGCCACGAAGCATCTATTCTAGCTGTTCCACGGTGATCTCCTTGTTCTTATAGAACAAGGTGAGCTCTTCCGAGACGTCGAGAATTTCGCCTTCCTTGACCTTCTGGATCATTTCTTGGACCCAGTCTAGGAGGCGAGCTCGTTTCTGCATGTCTTCCCATGGGATGTAGCTATCGAGCGGGATAGGCCCAGTAGGGCGAAGAGGAATGTATTCCTCCAAGTTGTCGATGAGTCACTGTAACCTCTGGAGAGGCATCAGCTCTGCTGGGGATTGCAAGGCATCTGCTTGTTTGGCTTGCTTCTTGAGTCGCCTTTTGAGATTCTTCCTTCTATTCCTCTCCTATTTCTTGGCGATGGCCGTCTCTAGGGGAGTAGGAGGAGGAGGCACTAGAACCAGAGCTGACAGGTCCACGCGGGGATACCATCGAGCCGATGAGTTTATCGGGCAAGGTCGGCAACTCCTCTTTACTCAGATCTCAATCTAGGCACCTTCCGATTGTTGTAGTTGGAAGGTAGCATTGATCGCCTGCTCGATGACTTCGAGTGGTAGTTCCTGGTAAGCAGGGATGCGGACACGCTGCGTCGGGGAGGCTTGATGTCATTCCTGCTATTACATGCACTACACTCCACGCAGGGAGGGGGGTTCGCGGGGAGGGGGAAACAATCGTTACATTCACTACCCTCGCGTAGGAGGGGGGATCGCGGGGAGGGGTAAGAAATAGTTGCCCGTACGCCGAGCTAGGGCATCCACTCAAGATGCAGCCAACTCCTAGATGAAGACCGAAGGATGCTGACGGATGCCTGGAAGTCTGGTGTCGAGCCGACGGCGCTGGGTGGGGGCAGCGGTCGCAGCAGCAGGCCGGCGCAGTTCTGCTCGGCTGGACTGGTCGGCGCAGAAGTGGTGCGACGGCCGGTACGGGCACTGCAGAACTCCAAATGTGGCGGGGCCAGGTCGGGGACGTTGCTGACTGGGAGGTTTACGAGCCCTCAGAAGGGGGCGGCCGTCTGATCACCTCGCTGGGTGCAGTCACAGGGACAGCCGGCATCAGATTTCTGGGTGAGCAGCAGGACAAGACATCGAAGAGTGGGGCAGAACTCCCAGTGCTGATGTTCGAACGTGACGAAACCAATGGAGTTGGTTTCGTTTCGTCGAGGGCTGCAACTTTTATGAAGAGAGCATGAGCTGGAACTGGCAGGAAGAAGGGGTTTCGGGGCCAACTTGACAGCAGTTCATCCTGGGCAAACAGGGGCTCCGGATCTGGCGCGCCTGTGGGAGTTTGGACGCCACAGACAGAGACGATGTCGAATGCAGGTGGGACCACCTCTGGTGTGTCGGTGCTTCGGAGAACCAAAACTCTCATGAAGAGAGCTCTGGCTGAAGCACACAGGGGCGGGCTGTGGAGCTGCTACCAAATGGGGCTCAGGTTTAGACCTGAGCTTGGCGCAGTTTCACAAGAACGGGTGGTGCGTACAGTTCCGAGGTCGGATCGCCACGGGATCACTTCTGGAACGAAGCTAACTTGACAACGTACAACTCCACAGAAGGGAGCTTCATCTGGTTTCCACCGTGGAGGCCGGAGTAGTCTCTGCAATCTTGACCTCTGCTAAAGGTGGGTTGCAGAGGACAGCAGCAAGGCTTTCTCGATCCGCGGGAGGGCGTAGCGAGGACGGGGAGACTCCGGGATGCCGTGGATGCTTGAAGCTGTGGAGGGCGGACCGGAGTTGCAGTAGGAGAGGGGGCTGGGGTGTGGGATGCAGGGGCTAGGGTTAGGGTTGATGGGGGGGGCGCGGGTTTGTGGATGGTGGAGAGGGAAGGGGGGCGGCCAAGGGGCGGAGGTGGGGTTTCTAGGAAGATCTAATATGCATGCAATGCAGTAAAGCAAATGAAAGTGTAGCAAGACAAGGAACAGGGGAAGAAAGGATGGGTTTGCCTGTCAACAACAGAGGGCGGCCAACTTGGTGGCCGCTCAAGGGTGGTGAGTGGCCATGTCGATGGCCGCCCCCCTGCAACTTGGAATCGTCCGCGGTGGAGCTCTCCAACGTCGTGTTCTACTACTAGGGGGATGATCGGGGAAGGCGCTCTCATTCTCACAGCTCTCTCTCTGAGCTCCTAGGAACTAGCCTCCTCCCCTCCTCCAGAGAATGTCCAACTCTCCCCTCACGAAGTATCCCACCTCCCAACTCTTCAACTCCGAAATATTCCCCACCATGGAGTCTTCGAGATGGTTTGGGAATGGCCTTTGTATGTGGGGTCAATCTCCCTCCAAAAACATTTTGAAAATGGAGTGCGTGTGAGGCTACGTGGGTCTCGAACCTCTCGGAGTGGGAGCAGTTTCGGAGGACATGCCTGGAGTGGGCGGAAACGTAGAGTTGACTGACAATTATCAGGAGGTGGCCAAGGTTCTGGCCATCCAAGGAGTTGGGTGGCCATATCGATGGCCTTCTTGAGAGTGAGGGCGGCCAACAGTCTAGCCACCTAGGATGGTGGGCGGCCAACTATTTGGCCACCTAGGGAGGTGGGCGGCCAGCTCTGTGGTCACCCTAGAATGGGCTAGGCGGCCAGGTCTCTGGTCACCCAGGGATGTAGGCGGCCAACACCTTGGCCGTCCAGGGATCCGCGAAGGGACAGGGTGGAGCCTACCTAAACAAGGCTAAGGCCCCACACACTCAATCAACCAAGAAAAAGAGTCACTTTCATGATGGCTAGACAAGGTCAGCAGGATGTCCAAAATTAGGCATCTACAGTACTTCAGCGAGATACCTTTCCAGAAAAGAATTTGGCAGGAGTGTTCCCTCCACACACCTCCTGGGTGAATTTTGTAGGGTCCATAGGACCATTGCTGGGTTCCACCACGTGAAGCCATCTGATGGTGGGAACATCATCTTCTTCATCAAATTACCTCCGGTGCCCCTGTTCTATATAAAGGCCGCCTCATCCTTCGATGATGAGTGCTGATGCTGAGAGTTGCTGCCCAAGTGCCGCCAGAAAGAAGAAGAGAAGTAGTGAGAAAAAGAGAGCTCGTGAGAAGAGTTGGAGTTAGAGAGAGAGAGAGAGAGAGTTACTGAAGGTAGAAGAAGAAAGAAGATAGAGTGCAGAGGAGCTCGAGGTAGCAGAGAGAAGGAGAGAATAAAAAGAGAGCAAGAGAGACTGATAGAAAGGAGTAGAGATCAGAGCAAAAGAAAAGAGATTGAGAGAGCAGAGATTGTGAGAGTGTGCAGAAGCAAGATTTATGGAGTGTTGGGGTGCTAGGCCTGGATTCAGAGGGGGGGTGAATGAATCCCCGTTAAAAAACTTATAGTGGAATAAAAACTTTTACTTACACTCACTGAAGATAAATGAGATCAAGGAACTCTATCACTCAGAAAGCTGGAAGTGCTGAAGATAGATAGCTCAACATATATATATCTTAAGCGCTCAGTCAAATAGTTTAAAGGCGAACTCAAGTTTGAACTAAAGGCACACATGGATGCTTCTGATAGAATGTTCAAACACCCTACGAATGGAGGTAGAAGATATGGAAATGCACACCACAAACAAACCATGGCACCATAGATTTTAAGGTGGTTCGGTCCTCCAGATTCCGCTGCCTCATAGCTTGGAAACCACTGGGCACCACAACTTGCCTACAAACGCTGCCTAATAGCTTGACCAGAGGAACAGACTCCTCTCTTCCTCCAACCAGAGGGAACACTAGTAATAGCCCGTCACTAGCAACTAGAGACCGAAGCCTCTCTTCCTCCAAGCTGGAGGGAACCCACAAGTGACACGAAGTCACCTGCAACCGGAGACACCAAGTCCCCCTTCCTCTACTACCCAGAGGAAAACCACAAGTGACACCAAGTCACTTGCAACCGGAGACACCAAGTCTCCCTTCCTCTACACTAGAGGGAAGAACCATGAGTAACACCAAGTCACTCATAAACTAGAGAACAAATCTCCCTTCTCCTGAGACAACAAGAGGAACCCGACCTCAAGCCAGAGGATCTAAAAAACACTAAAGAAAGTTGGAAAGAACAAATGAAAAACAAAAATCAAAATGACAACCAAGATGAAGCTCCGATAAGCACAATGACTCTAGATTTGATCCACGAGTCAGGAGATGATCAGATCTTCAGGGAGGATTCTTCCTTCTTCTCTCTATTCTCTATTCAGCTCTCTCTCTCTCTCTCTCTCTCTCTCTCTCTCTTTTTCTCTTCTCTACAACTCGCTCTCCTTTCTCTTCTAGTTGTTCTTCTCGTTCTCCTCCTCTTCTTCTATCTCTCACCGATCTCTCGTGCTCTCTGCTGCTCTCTCAAATTGCTTCTATTTCCCTTTCTCCTTTTTCTCAGATTGCTTCTTCCTTCATCTATTTTTCAGATCCCGTCTGATTGCAGAAGAAGGGTTTTCATATATTCCTTCAGTCTGGGATCCACGAGCTCACGCCCTAGATGTGTGGAGGGAACAATCCCTGCAAGTAGCTTCTGGGAACCCTGAGCCACGTGTCAGCATCCTCTGATTCTTTTACTCCTCGGATCAGGTGCCCTACGAACAATGCTCCTGGTACTTGGGGAGCAAGCGTCTTGCCAAAAAAAGTAACCAGACAGATAAAGAATTGCATGGACTCAGTATAACATCAAAACAAAATTACACAGACTCATTATATCATTATGTTAAAATGTGCATAGACTCTGCACTAACTTGACTTAGCATAAGCCAAACGGGCACTATACATGCACAGATTTGGAATGTGTAATGTAAAAAGATGCATGGACTTAAGGTGTGTAAATGCAAAGAGATTGCACGGACTCATTGGAGTGTATTGCCAAAACATGCACGGACTTTATGAATGCACGGACCTTGCATGCAACTAAGCAAAGTGAACTCTTGCACGGACTTAAGAACTGAGACTTGCACGGACTTAAGACACTGTACTGAGATAACATGCACGGACTTGAAGATTGCGTAAGAGAAATATACACAGACTCAGAGTGCATTGGAGAAACATGCACAGACTTGATTTGTAAACAACGTGCACGGACTTAGTTAGAACATAGTACACGAGCTTAGGTAGAACAAGGTGCACGGACTTCATGTTCAATGGAACAAACGTGCACAGACTTGGAAGGAACATTGTGCACGGACTTTGAAGGAACATTGTGCATGGACTTTGAAGGAACATTGTGTTTTCTAGAGAACTAAAACATGCACGGACTTAAGAAAACTTGTACGAACTTAAGGAAAAGTGCACGGACTTAAGGAGCAAAACATGCACGGACTTATGTTTTTGCTCATACTAAAATATGCACGGACTTTGACATGCACAGACTCACTATATGGAAAAAGTGCATGGACTTTAAGGCTAAGAAGAAAGATGCATGGACTTAATATGCAAGGATGAGAACCTGCAAGGACTTCGTTTGACACCCAAGAAGTAGGGTGATCCGACGACTGGGGCGAAGCTGCCAAAAGCGATCGGCACTGCCAAGTAGCCCACCCGCGCGTGGGTGGCGACGGCGATGGGACCGTAGGTGACGACCGCCATAGTTGCTGGAGTCCCGGATGAGCAGAGGCGACGACCGGGCGCAGTCGTCGAACGCGGTCTGGCAACTGGGAGACGAACTGGAAGCTACTGGGAAGTACGAACAGGTGCTCTTCTGCTACCCCTCCAGCAAGGATAGGAAAAGGGCAACCGGGTTCAGGGCTGGCATGAACTTTCGCATCAGCAATAAGAAGGAAGGCGGAAGATGTCCCACCAGGCGTGCCATCCTTTTTGTTCCACCCCGGGAGGTTCCGTCGGGGCCGGTGTGAGCGGTGACCAGAGTGAGGGGTAGGAGACAGCCACAGGAGGGATCCTGGAGGTTAATGGGCCTCGGGCACCCCCTCTCATGACCAGATCTGCCGCAAGGCGGCACCGTGCACTCGCCTTTTACAGAGAGTTAAGGGGAGACCGAGTGACATGGAAGGTTTTCCAGGTTAACGGGAAACGTGGCTGTGATGCAGGCATGCCAGTCAATTTCTCGACAATCACCAGTGGAACCGAACGTTTAATTGGAGATGCGCCGCTAGGGCACGACACGTGGACTCGGGGGATGAGCGACACATGGAGGGAATAACGGTTCCGTGGGTGCGAGTGCGCAGGCGACTGTGGGGAGTCGTGTATAGGGCGTCTTTCCCCACCGATCGTAAGCAGTCGGTGTTTATTTACATCGGATTGAATCCAAAGGCCTTCGTTTCATGCCGAAGTGGAGTTTGTATTCCTGAATCCCAGGATGAAGACCCGAGAGTACTTTACAGCTATAGGTTCGTGATATGAGATGACCTAGGGACCGACCAAATGACCCTCGGACCCAGCAAGCAAGTAACTCACGGACCGATAGCTTCACTCGAGCGGACTCACCCGCTAAGCGCACACACTTGCTCGTAGGCAACCCAATAATGGTGGTGAGGGCCCGGGGTGGGACCTCGCTGCTCCAGTCGTTGGCTAGCTTGGGATTGAACCCCCAAGGGTCTATGGATGCCCACTCTCATTGGCGGCCAGCACGCTAGGGGCGTGGGATGTAATGGTTCTCTCACAACTCGCCCACTGTAGTCACTCAAATATTATCGAAGTCGGGATCAGGCGCTCTCTCACCGCCGACGGAGCAACCAAATGCAATACTAAACTAAGCAAAGAAATCCCAGCAATGAGAAGTGTTCGCAACGGAGCAGGAGCGTTAAAGTCAAGAGGCACACAACACAACTGATAAAGGCTATAACGCACCAAGGATGGGGCGTTATAGGAACATAACGCACCTCCCATGGGCCGTTATGCCCACCAGAACGATTAGAATCCACAGTCAAACACGGGATATAACGCGCCTAACCAGGGGCGTCATATGAATGTAACGCGCAGGGACAGGGGCGTTAAAGGCAATATGCCTTCAACTCAACAAGTAGGGGCTATAACGCACCAGACGGGGCGCGTTAAAGGCACTCGAACTCGAAAATCCACAGAAAACTCACAGTCCAAGCATGATATAACGCACCTCTAAGGGTGCGCCAAATGACTATAATGCACTGGGGCAGGCGTGTTATGTCACCTGGGTTTCGAGACTCTAGAGGTCAGAACCGAAACCCCCTCCAGATTGACCGAAATCGACAGGGGACGCGGGAAAACACTAAACCAACCCATCCTGCCATACCATACCGTCTTTCCAAGCCTACGCATGCCACTAGAATTAAAAGGCGATGCCCATGGAGATGATTTCAAGCCTTTAAGGACTAAAATGAACTAAACAGGAACATGCATGAAAAACGAGGTAAAGGGCGTCGGACCACGGCGCAAGTGGTACTGGCGGTGTCCTAACAAGGTAAGGAATCCATCCCCCTACCTGGATTACGATGAAAATGATGATTCGATGCCGATCTGACGAGAGGGCGACGCGGCTCCACCCTCCGCGGATCGAGAAAAGGTGGGTGTCAATGCGACCCTCGCGATGCGACCAATCCAACGGTACCTCCCTGGCTTCGATCAGCGACCGTCCGGACCAGAAATCGAGGGAGGAACGTAAATCGAGAATTTAGCCTAAAATTACCTAAAATAAGAATTGCACGAAAAATGATGAAGATGGCGACGGATGGTGACGCATGAGGCGTCAATGGATTCCTGGCGAGACTAGGAGTCTGTTCCCCTACCTCTTGCACGGCGAAGATCGCGAATCGGTGCAGATCGGGCGACGGGTGCCACGCCGTCCTTCTGCTCGCACGTGTCTCCACGCTCCATGATCTGAGAGATGAAGGGTACCGACGCGATGCTCGGGTCGAGTCCATCCCATCGGTACCTCCTACGCGTCGACCGGAGTCCGTTTGGACCGCGAACCGAGTGAAAGGGGGAGAGAGGAGAGAGAACGTGTGAGGGAGAGAGAGAAGTCGAGAGAGTGAGGAGAGAGAGGGAGTGGCGTGAGATATTTAAAATTTTTAATTTTTTTTATCCACAGGAAGGGAAACTTGCTCATGAGAAGACAAGGGCCATGACCGGCCATGTGCATTTAAAAAAAAAACACAGAAGGGAGGATACAAGTGGTGGGAAGAAAAAGAAGAACGAAGGAAAGGAAAGGAAAGGAAAAGTAGGGGTGCTGGGGTCGAGCAGGGGTGACTACTTCTTGCTTGCCCCCATCTCCCCCGTTACATCTCTCTCCCTCTCTCTTATCCTCTCTTTGGATGGTCGGAGAGGAACCTTACGGCTGAGCTTCCTTCTTCTTCCCCTCTCCTCCCTCTCTTCTTCCCCTGGCTTGTGCCTGTGTCGACTACCCCTTTTTGTGTCTCTCTGTATATCTCTCTCTCTGTTCGTCGGTGGATGGGGGCCTTTTTATATTCCCAGCGCCACGGTGCTTTGAATCACCGAGCGACGAGGCAGGAATGTGTTCATTAATGGAGACTTGACCCGGGCGTCCTTGGCGGCATGGGGGAGTAGGCAACGTGCCATGCTCTCCGCTTGACACCTCGGACGGGCCACTGCGCACCAAGGATCCTGTAGGACGTGGCGTGAGATTTGGTCTGCGCCGTTGGGGGTGTGCCGTTGAACAGCACTAGAAGCATGCCACTGGAGCGCTTGACAGGGTGCGCCGCTGAAGGATTTTCAGGGGCGTGCCGTCAAACAGCACTAGAAGCGTGCCGCTGGAGGAGCCTTAATAGCGTGTCATTGAAGACACTTGCCGGAGTGCCGTAGAAGGGCACTTGAATGTGTCGTTGAAGAAGGCACAACGGTGTGTCGTTGAGGAAGCTGGCGGGTGTGCCGTTAAAGGGGCTTGCAGGAGCGTGCCGGTGAAGGACCCGCAGGAGCGTGTCGCCGAGGATGACGCAGGAGTGTGCCGGTGAAGGGCCAGGGGGCGTGCCGGCGAGCGCTGCGCGAGGGCGTGCTGTTGAAGGGGCACAGGGGGTATGATTGAGGTGGATTTTGGGCCCATTTCGGACCCGATTGACGATCCGTTCGGTTCTCTTCGGGGGACCACGAGTGGTGAGCTTCCTAGGGATTGGTTTCTCTTCGCTGTCGTGATTCCAGAGACGACTCCACGGCAGCATGTCTGCTTGTTCAGAGGGTCCGGGCTGGACATACTCTCCATGATCTCTTCAGTCGAAAGTGTTGTTAATGTTCGACTGGTAGGGCCATACGGACGTGCGATTTTACACGCCCACAAATGCCCCCCACTCACGGGTAGCGCGGGCGAAGGATGAGCCGGGCGGTGCCCGTGAGTGCACTGGTTCCTCCCTCAGGGTCGGTCTGCATTTAGAAGTCCAAGTGTTAGCATGTCATCAGGTAGAAATCATAAGCATAACTAAAAAAAGGGTTCATGTTTAGAAGTCGTACCGGTAGGTGGGCACCCCGAAACACCTGGTCCCGGTAGTGGCGCACGTACGCGGTGTAGTATGTCGCATCACTCTCAGCCCAGACGGTCACCACCCACCCGAGTACTGTCCAATTGGCAACCTGTGTGGCATTCCTCGGCGTCCAATCAAAAGCCATGGACAAGCCCCTCGTCATCCTCGTGACTCGCTCCCCTGCCTTCTCTGGCGCTGGGAACTCCACTGCAGGCTGATGGACCCTGATGGTCCTCATCACTAATCTGAAATGTAGTGGCTCCACCACATTCACACAATGAAGTCACACATCTCGTCCTGCGAAGGCGAGGGCGCCAACTACCCACTGCTGGTCCTCCTGGCCCTCCTCCATGTAGGGTGTCCACCGCACCTGCAAAAAATAGGAAATTACATCAGTATCATAATCATATAGGAATGAAGTAGAGAGTCTGAGTTTAGAGTCGTACTGAGGCATATGGTAGAGCGTCAATGTCGTCCTGCAAATCTCGGATCTGTCATCTCAGGGATGCAGTCTCCCAAGGTGCTACCCACCTCCGTGCTATCGGGAGGAGCCCAGGATGGGCCTCCTCACCTCCGCCTAGTGCGCGTAGGTACACGTAGGACCAAACCTGCATCACAGTATCGCATTAGCATTTAGGAAGCATATAGAAGTCACATACTCGAACCTAGGATAGGATTCGTACCTGGAGTAAGGGGGAGAAGTCCCCTAGCATGGTCCGACGGGCTGTCGAACTCAACATGTCAAACAAAAAGGCGAGGACTGCCACTCCCCATGCATAGTCGCCCACGTGGTCAAGCTCCTCGAGGAAGGGGAGGAAATAGCAGCTCATCGCATCTGCCCGTGTGGAGAAGAGTAGTCGTCCGAACAACAGCATCAAGAAATGCCACAGCACTCGATCGGCCTCCACTCCCGGCTCTGCAGCTACCCTCGGTCTAGCCAAGTCCACTAAGCGCTGCAGGTGCTGCTCCGGTTGCTCTTTGACTACTATCCCTACTCGTCGCAACCCCAAGCTGTCCTATAGACTCGCCCGAGGAAGGAGGGTCGACTTCCTCTCGAGGTGCCACAGCCCTAGGCCCAGCAGCTCTCGAGCCATCTCCCGATAGTCAGGATAGGTGGTCCCGCTGACCGGTAGCCCATGCACTCGAAGACCAGTGAGCCTGGCTACAAGAAGACCAGCCCACGCACTAAGTTAGTGGGTCGGCAGAAGTAAGCTCCTCTCTCGTGACGTAGGGTGCACCGACAATGCCCCCAACCCATAGTAGATGTTGGCCAGTGCCGTAGGAGACAACTCCAACTTCCATCCCTCTACCAGTAAGCATGCCGGCCATAGTAGCTCTACCAGTAGAAGACTGTCTTCCCCATGGGGGACCACGAATGCTGCCAGCCAATATGCCAAGTACGTAACCAAGTGAGTTACGTCTGGAAGCCCATGGGGATTCCAACCCTCTCTCGATGCATAGATGTGCCAAGAGTAAGTCTGAAACCATAGCTCCACCTATGTGTACTCCTCCCACGGGGTCTGGTCTCACGCAAACTCCTGGTAAAAGCAAAATGGCCCATTGTAGACATGACGAACCCATGCCTTCAGAGGCACCCGCAGAGTATGTGTGGCCTTTTCTCTCCCTGCTAGAGCTAAATCCCTCCAAGTCTTCAGCAGATACCGATATCTATGAGACACCCGGTACCGATCGTACCTGTTAGTGTGACTACGATGGAGGTCGTCTAGCACCACCTCCTCGTAACCCTCACTACTGATCGGCAAGCTTGAAATTCGAAAGAGGGACCACAAGTCTAGTGAGGTCTCTCCCTCTACCATTGCCATAGTGTTCCACTGGTAGTTGAAGCACTCTGCCAGTGCCTGAACCAGCCCCGTGTAGCAGGGGTACCCATCAGCCACTATACTTGATCCCTTCGCGGTCCAGAAGCATCCTGTAATGGTGCACTATACCCATCAGCCACTCGGTCACGCCCTGGTGGCATTGATGTGAGGAGATCACTGACCAGCGACCATACCAGCTCACGACTGTCTATCGAAGGATCCCATCTAGAAGGCTATGGTAATGGTATCCCCAGCACAGGGAAACTATTGCTGCCTCCAAAAGTCCGCAGAGAAATTCGGGAAGCTATAGAATGCAACCCCATGCAGGCTATCCCTACCTAGCAAAATTGCCCGCTCTAGTGGGCAGTGCTCCCCAGCAATAGAAGGGTCTCCGTCTTCCATGCCAGTAGGGACGAAGCTCCTCATGAACTCGAATGAGTGTCAATCCAAGGGAAACTCCCTTGGATAGCCTCCAAAACGATCGCACTTATGTTGGAAGAGCGTGGAAATGCGAACTGCAATATCAGATAATAGATCCAAAGGGGGGTGAATGGATCCAATCGCGGAATAGAAATCGCAGTCGAAAAATCGCACAGATCAGATGCACAATCGCACGAGCCAGATCTGAAAACTCCCCTCCGGTCAAAATTCATTCTCAGATAGACCACACCTTGCCCTGCCTATCCTGTGATGCGAACCAGAAACCACCACCAAGTTTCAGAGGTTTTCATTTCTAGCTACACCATTGGATGGATCTGAAATTCCCATAAGTTGAAGCTCTTCGAGTTCTCTTCACAACGGCGCTAATCTCGTCTCAATTCGACACTGGATTTGGGCGTGGCGTCCATTTTTGCCGGAGTACGCAGGTCTATCGAGGTCTGTCCCGAGACCGGCCAGTAGAAGGAGGACAAGAGTTAAATCCTCAGAAAATATGTTGGAGCAGATCCCGCAACAGCCGCTCCCGGGGGTCGACCAAGGACCCTCCTCCAGCGTCCCGGTGAACTGCCACCTTCAGAAGGTCCCCGGAGACCGACGTCCCTTTGGACACCCGTGCTCGCTGTCCTGTCGGCCTGAAATTTTAGATCCGGAGCTGCAACTCCCAACTGCCCGACATGCCGCCAACACGCTGCCCGTCAACCCAGGATCGGCGCTCCCAGACCACTGTTGTGGCCTTTTACCTCCTTGCGTGGAGTGGGCCATAATTTTCATTCTGTAATTAATTTACTTATTGCACCAGGAGTGACGATTCTTGGCCGAGAAAGTCTTCCCCACGCCCCGAGCGTGGAGGTACGTCTCCGCTTCTCCCTTTTCGCTTGCTTATTTAGTATATGTTGAATGCCGTGCTTGCATGAGATAGGATCACTAGCTCACTGCAAATTCCATCACCACTGTTAGAGAGCGTTCACGTGACCCATCCTGTGGCCCAATCTGGCATGAAGGAGTGTAGACCACCCTTGACTCACGCCGGTTTCTCAATCGTGCGGATCCGTGCGCTTCTATCTCTAGGGACAAGTCGGGAGTTGTGCCTCTTGTTGAGGATATTTCTCCTCTTTTGGAGCTCCTTAGAGTCACGCTGAGGTGTTCTAATTATTCGTGTCTTGCTGGTTGCGTCTGTCCCAGGCGAGTCAAAATCAACATAGCAAGTCCAAGGTTGCATTGTCCGTCTGAGTCACACCCATCCCGCATCAACTGAGCTCCTATGCATATCAGCATGCATTAAATCACTAGACGGGATGTTACAAGAAAATGTGAAGCAGCAAGACCTTAGTCTTGCAGAATTGCCCAAGCCCAAGTCAGTTTAGCCACATAATCACTTGATTTATTCATCTCTTAGGAAGACTAAACAAGGTGCAAAGTATGGAAATTTCACTCAACCGAAGTATCACATAAGTC
>JANBPO010006120.1:0-17580 GCA_024336825.1 Amorphophallus titanum
GTCGTCGAGTCAGCTTCATCCCAGAAGTGATCCCGCAGCGATCCGACCTCGGCACCGTTCGCACCGCCCGTTCTTGTACAACTGTGCCAAACTTGGGTCTGAACCTGAGCACTAACTGGTAGCAGCTCCACCGCCCACCCCTATGGGATTCAGCCGGAGCTCTCTTCATGAGAGTTCTGATCCTCTGAAGCGCCGATGCACCAGAGGTGGTCCTGCCTGGTTTCAACATCGTCTCCATCCAGGGCAGCCATTCTCCCTCAGTCACGCCAGACCCAGAGTCCCCTGTTCACCCAGGACGGGCTGCTGTCAAGTCGGCCCTGACACCCCCTCTTCCTCTCCGTTTCAGGTCAGATGGTCTTCAGCAAAGTTTCAGCGTTCGATGACATGGAACTAACGCAAGTGGTCTCGTCCCGATCTGACATCAGCGCTAGAAGTTCCACCACAGCTATTGGTAACCGGTCCAGCTATTTGTCCAAGAACCTGACACCGGCCATTCCTGCGACCACGTCCAGCGAGGTGATCAGACGGCCACCATCTTCTGAGGGCTTGTAGATATCCCCGTCAGTGACATCCATGACTTGGTCCTGCCATGTTTGGAGTTCGTCAGCGAGTGTATCTGCCGATGCACCACGGCTGCGCCATCCAGTCCTGCAAGGCAGAACCGCACAGGCTAACGACAGCGACCTCCTCCACCATCCAGCGACATCGGCTCAACGTCGGACTTGCTGACATCCTTTGACATCTCTCAAGCTTCGTCCCTGCATTGGCAGCACCACGATTGGACGTCGGAGCGCATCATACGGTCGATAGTTTGTTTCCCCTCCCCGCGATCCCTCCTCCTGCGCGAGGGTAGTGCATGTATTTGATTGCCCCCACCCCCATGATCCCCCTCCCTACGTGGAGCGTAGTAATTGTAATAGCAGAGACTTCGCCAAGCCTCCTCGATGCAGCGTGACCGTCGGGTGCGCACGCTCCCCGGCTCGCCATCGTCTCCGATCGGTGCCGGTCTCTTCACACTCGGCAAGGTATAGATCTGGCCCTTGCTCCTTGGCATTGCTTTTCTAGTATCTTTTCACGCTCACGCCAAAGGTGAGGAGAGCTCATTCTAAAATTTCCAAATATTGAGTGTTGACCGTTGCCGTGTGAGAGAGTGTCATCATACCCGCCCTCGGGCACTGGTTCTGCCTCGGCTGAGTCAGGCGACCTTCAGACCTTAGGTCTGTCCTCCCCCATATACTCTTAGCGGCTCCAACCGTGTTGGCTGCCCGTGGGTCACCTCCCAAAACCAATCAACCCAAGCCTCCTCACCCAACCCACCTTTCACTTCCAACCCCAATCCTACCTCAACCTAGGCCTCCACTACTTCCACTCCCAACCCCAACCCAAGTCCGACCTTGCTCACCACACCAGGTGTGCCATGCGCCAGCCATCGCCAACCCACCAACCATAGACCATCCTACCCCATTGGCCTTAGAAGTAGTGGCCCACGCACCCAACCAAGTGGGAACAAATGCCAATCTGGACCCCTTCCCACCTTAGAGGAAGCCATGATCCATACGCTCGACCCCTTGGAAAAAGAGGCTGACCCGGAGCCCCTAACCACCCTTGAGGAGATCAAAGTTCACACCAATAAGGACGAAGAGCCACAAATCTCCCCCACCCCACTTAGCCCAGCTCTTCAAGAGCTACACACCTTTCCACATGGCACCCTCACCATCGATGTGCCCATACTCCAATGGCTGAAGCGAGGACCCACCATTTCTAGCTCACCACCCCACCACTCATCCCTTGACCACCAGTCCCAAATTATGCCCATTCGGCCCCCCCCATGTCAGCTATCAAACCTTCTATCTTGTGGAGAGTTTGAGACACCTATTAGACTGCCCATAGTAGCAGGCCAACTTGACTGGTATGCTAACCATAAAGCCATCAAGGCCTAACACCATTAGCTTCACTTGCCCCACCATTGGCTCTGTCACTACCGTCTGCACGAGAGGCCATTGCCCTAGTGAGATCCTCCTCCTTCTCTCCATGGAGGAAGAACCCATCCCGGTCCACTCCCATCCTATCATTATTCCGGGCATGAAGATCAGTCAACCAGCCCGAGGCACTAACCTGTGAGCTCGTCACTAGGGAAGTGTGGAAAGTGTTGATTTAAAACATGCACTATAACGTGAAAAATAAACTAACAGGGAAAGGAGCACATGGTGCTCTAAGGAATCGTGATCGCTAGAGGATGACTCCTCAAATAAGAAAAAAGAAAGATCACGTAGAGTACCTGTGAAAGGGAGATATGAAGGGTTCTGCTTCCTCTTTAATTGGCCGGCCAACAAAGAGGGTTTCCTATCCTTCTAATTACCCTGAAACACGAAATACAGAAAAATGGGTGTACCAGATTAGTTCAAGTGCGGTGTAGTATCCGTCCAAATAGAAAATAAAAACATGTAAGAGGGGACTGAACACACCTGGTGTGTTTTTAAACCCCTTAAAGGTTAAGGGAGGAGGTGTGCATGCAGTGCTCAGTGAAGTGATTAGCGATGATCTAGCAAGGGTTGGCAGTCGGGTGTCGGGGGCACCGTTGTGACTGAGTTGTTGAGCGATCGGGTGTCGGGGGCACCATTGTGGCTATAGTGGCTGGCAACCGGGTGCCGGGGGCACCGTTGTGACTGAAGTGCTTGATAGTCAAGTGCCGGGGGCACCATTATGACTGAAGTGGCTGGCAGTCGGGTGCCGGGGGCACCGTTGTGGCTGAAGTGGCTGACAGTCGGGTGCTGGGGGCACCGTTGTGACTGAAGTGGTTGGCAGTCGAGTGCCAGGGGTACCGTTGTGACTGAGTTGTTAAGCGATCGGGTGCCGGGGGCATCGTTGTGGCTGAAGTGGCTGGCAGTCGGGTGCCGGGGGCATCGTTGTAACTGAAGTGCTTGACAGTCGAGTGCCGGGGGCACCGTTGTGACTGAAGTGGCTGGCAGTCGGGTGCCAGGGGCACCATTGTGACTGAGTGGCTGGCAGTCAAGTGCCGGGGGTACCGTTGTGACTGAAGTGCTTGACAGTCGGGTGCCAGGGGCACAGTTGTGACTGTAGTTGATGGGCGACACTGGACCTTGATCCACGTGCTGGCGGCCCATTGATAGAGGCAGGGGCCTGGTGCTTCATCTTCCACTGAGACTTGTGAAGTACACCCAGTGTCTAGGTAACAGCACTGAGGGCACGCTTATCAAGGTGGCACCGAAGTGACACATGATCATCGAGTTAGGGAACCAGGCTAGATGCCTCGATTGAGCCATGTCTGATGATGTGCGACCATTGGGACAGAGACTGGATCAAGTGCTCTCATCAAACAATGTCTGTGTCGTGTGCGAACGTCGAGGCAGAGATCGGGCAGGGTGCCTCGATCGAGTGACGACTAAGAGTGCACGATTATTGAGGCAGGGACTGGTAGGGGAGCTCTCATGAAGCGGCATCTGGGTCATGCATGAATGCCAAGGCAGGGCCAAGCCAGGTGTTCCCGTAGAGCGACGTCTGGGGGTGCATGACTATCCGAGCAGGGCTCGGGCAGAGTGCTTTCATCAAGCGACATCAGGGTCATGCATGACTATCGAGGTAGGACTCAGGTAGAGTGCTTTCACCAAGCAAGATATGGGGTCATGCACGATTATCTAGTCAACATACGTCCATCACAACAAGGGGCCAAAGGTGGGTGTTTGGGCTAGACGCCGTAGGAGGGATTCTCATGCGGCATGCCCTCGACGTGAGCCTAGCAAACACACACACAAATCTCCTTAGCGCATCTTTGCTCCTTGATGCTTGAGGCGGCTAGTTGTTGATTAAATAACCCCCTAATACAATCTAAATTGTAATCCAAATAAAATCAAATAAGCACACATTGCACACAAATAAAATCTCAATAAATATGATAAATGTGAGGGCTTAAGGGGGAGTCTCCAGAATGTCTCCGAGCCAAATGGAAGCTGTCGTGGCTCGCATGGTGTTCCGTGTACGGTACTGGTGGCCCGCTGACCCGGACCGCTCGTGTGCTCGGGTGTCCACACCACTAGATCAATTACATGTTGTACATCACGCATAGGAGGGAGTTGGTCCGGGAGTTTCTCCGGGAACACATCATGAAATTCTTCTAGGAGATGCCAGACTTCTATTGGATGGGGGTTGGAGGGAGTGAGTTCTCCTAGGCAAATGATCACCGCACATAAAGGTTTCCCTTGAGCTATCTCCTCCTCAAGCTCTCTTTTGGTGATGAGATGAAGGCCCTTGGTCAACCCCAAAGTCTCACCTCGGTTAGGGTTTTGGGTAAGGGATTGTGTTGGGGGGGTGGAGTTCCCTGAGGCTTGTGGTGTGGTGGGGTGATGTCCTTGAGGGAGTGTGTCCCTCTTGGGCATGGGGCGTAGTGAGGAGGGATTAAGATAGATGGTCTTTCCCTCATGCTCAAAGGTGCATGTATTAGTCCTACCCAAAATTGTGGCATCCACATCATAAAGTCAAGGTCTCCCTAGTAGGATGCTACCTACTTCCATGGGCATGACATCACACCATATTTGGCCATGGTAGGAAGAGAAGGTGAGGGGCACAAGGCAGTGGGTGTTGACTGGGATGGAGTTGTTGTTGATCCATGAGACCCGGTAAGGACTTAGGTGGGGAGTGATAGTAAGCCCAAGGAGCTTTACGGTGTCGGGGGACACGGCATTGACAGAACTCTCACTATCTAAGATCACTTTTCTCACATGACCTCCTACCTTAACAAATGTGTGAAAGATTGAGGTTCAATGCCAATCCTTCTATTGGGGTTTAGTGAGGGTGCATCTAATCACTCCTAGATGGGATTCGGTGGATGTCATGGTGTGGTCTAGACCCGACTCATGGTATTCGGCCTCATACTCTTCCTCCTAATCTAGTGAGGCTTCATGTACCTCAATCGTGCTCGCAAGTTCCCCTTGGGATAGGGGAGCTTCTTCCTCCACTAGCAAACTAGACAAGCCCTTGGATGGACATTGCTCCGCAAAGTTCCCAAATCCTTGACATCTATAGCATTATTGGCTCCCACTACCCGGGGTGGTCCCTCCTACACTTGGGCCCTTGGAACTCTCTAGTCGCTTCGCAGCATGATATGGCGGGTAAGGCACTTGATAAGAATCAAAAGTAGTATATTCCCCTTCACCCCGCTCGACTAGCTTCATTTCAATCATCCTTTTAACCATTAATCTATTCATGGTGGTTGGATCAATCGGTTCTTGGTAGAAATGATCCGGTTGCAGATAAGGAGTAACCAGCGTGGTAGCCTGCAGGGCAGGGCGCAGCAATGGCTCTGAATGATGTGGGTTAGCATTGGTGGTAGCAACGACTGGGGCGGTTGTTGCTGGGAAGCAGCATGGCTGTGTTCTGCTGGCTGAGAAAGAATACATGGTGCTAGAAGATCACCTAGGCTAACACTTCCTCTTACTGACTCTGGGTGTAAGTCATGTTGCTTAAGTGGCGAAGGCTGCTCTATCCTCTCATTCAGCTTCTTCTTCAGAAGCTCTATTTCTTGCTGATACTTTTGAAGTAGCATCAATATTGACAGGTCTAGAGCCGCTGTATTGGGGACACCTTCCGACGTCTCACCTGTAGTACCTTCTGATGGGGAAGATAGCATAATCTCCTCCTCTTCAAATGCCACTACATTGGCACTTAGTGTAGTGACTTCTTCGGAAACCACTTGTTTTCTCTTTATCGTCTTCAACATTTCTTTCGTGGCCTCGCTTCTTTTGGTGTGTGGCCCTGGCCTCTTAGCTAACTGGGCTAATTCTTCTGGCTCTCTTGGCAAAGCCCCATATTTGCCAGACACCCCGACCATATTGCAAGCAAAAACTCACATTCTTCTTTCCTGCCTCCATACCTTTCTTTTGGTTTGACCTGAGAAGGTCAATCTTTCAAACATTGATATTCTTCTCTCATCCCCTTGGTGCGGGAGGACCTCACTGGCTTCGTTGTCAATGCCATCTTCATACCCATTGTCGTCAACGAATGATGCTTCTCTTCTTTCTTATCCTTCTTTTCCTTCTCCTTCTCCGGCATTAATAACACAGAGTAGCCTTTGCTGGCCTAAGGAGAAGCATCCCAGGCCATGAAAATAGTTTTTTACCACTCCGATCATGTCATCTTGGCTACGCCCTAGGGAGATCACAGAGGGAAGACTTTGATTTTGGACTGTCGGCATGCAAGATAGCTACGACTGTTGTGCCCCTGTGGTCATTGGTCACTTGTATCTCATGGTTTTGATAATGGCTAACACTATAAGTCATTGTTGTTTTCTACTCTCATATGACTGACATACGTGATGCTTTATTCATGACAGGTAAGCAAATGAATGGAGAAGGAATGGCGCTTCATCCCTCGGATTGTGGAGCGTGGAGACGCGTGCGAGTGGAAGGACGACGTGGCCCCTGTCGCCCGATCTGCACCGATTCGCGGTCTTCGCTGCTCAAGAGGTAGGGGAACAGACTCCTCATCTCGCCAAGAATCCGTTGACGCCTTCTGCGTCGCCATCCGTCGCCACCTTCCTCATTTTCTGTGCAATTCCTATTTTAGGAGTTTTTATGGTTAATTTCTTGATTTGCGTTCCTCTCTCGATTTCTAGTCTAGACGACCGCTGATCGAAGCCAGAGAGGTACCGTTGGATTGGTCACGTCACGAGGATCACGTTGACGCCCACCTTTCCTCGATTCGCGGAGTGTGGAGTTGAGCTAGGCCGGGAGTCACCGGATCGACAGCGAATCATTATTTTCGTCGTCATCCAGGTAGGGGGATGGATTCCTTACCTCGTTAGGACACTGCCGGTACCACTTGCGCCGTAGTCCGATGCCCTTTGCCTCGTATTTCGTACACATTCTTGTTTAGTTCATTTTTAATCTTTTAATGCCTGAAATTACCTTTTAATGTTGAAATTATCTCCATGGGCATCGTATTTTAATTCTAGTGGCATGCTTAGGCTTAGAATGTCGGTATGGTATGGCAGGTTCATTTGGTTTAGTGTTTCACCACGTCCCCCATCGATTTCGATCGATCGGGAGGGGGTTTTGATCTGACCTCGGGAGTCACGAAACCCAGGTGACATAACACGCCACCCCCGGTGCATTATAATCATTTGGCGCACCCCTAGTGGTGCATTATATCATCCGTGAACTGAGGAGTTTTCTGTGGATTTTCATGTTCGGGTGGCTTTAACGCGCCTCGTCTGGTGCGTTATAGTCCCTACGTGTTGAGTTAAAGGTCTGTTATACCCCTGTCCCTGCGCGTTACATTCGTATAACGCCCCTGGTTAGGTGCGTTATATCCTGTGGTTAACTGTGAATTCTGGTCGTTCTGGTGGGCATAACGGCCCATGGAAGGTACGTTATGTTCCTATAACGCCTCGCCCCCGGTGCGTTATAGCCCTTGTCAATTGTGTTACGTGCCTGTTGACTTTAACGCCCCTGCTCTCATGCGTTATAGTCCTATAGTGCACCTGCCCTGGTGCATTATAGTCACATTTTCCTATGGATTTATTTGAGTTCTGTCAAGCACAGCGGTCCTGCCCTGGTCCGTTATGATATGTAACGAGTGGTTCTAGTCCCTTATATACCTGGAGATTTCAAAAGAATGCATATGTAATTTCTAATGAATATACCTGATACCACTTGGAACCCGTGAGGCCTCCCAAGGGCGGTAAAGCCCCTAAAGGGAAAAAGGATTGTCATGGAAAACATTGAATTGACAGATATAATAGTAAGCAATAGTATTTCATTAGATCAATTTGCTAAAGTAGCAGAAATAAAATTACTTTTTAATTAATAGTTTTAAATTTAACAATTATAGCCTAGAGTCAAGTCTAAAGGAAAGACAACAAGTGCCAAGTACAATCAACAAAAAAGAAAAGACATACCAGAAAGTCAGGGGAAGCCCGACGAGGGTACCAACTGGCCACAACTAGACACTACGAGCACACACCCCAGGTACACACGGAAGTCGAACAAATGACCACCACCTGTAAAATAGGGGTGAGCCTCGTGTCACTGGCTCAGTAGGGGTCACGTGGATCTCCACCGAGAAAAACACGCAGTAACACGCTAAAATAGCAGGCAACAATAGGTAGTAGTAAAGCAAAAAAGCTAAACTACAAAGCTGTAAAAGAAGAGGAGGTAGGAGTAGGGAGCAGGCTAAGAGCTAGGGGGAGCTAACAGGAAAAAGGAAAAAGTCATACCAGATGAGCACGACTGTCGAACTAACCTCGGTACCCCAAAACTACTCCAAGCAAGGGCAGGTGAGCGACTCGGAGCTGACAGAGTCAGGAGTTGCCGAACTGCCGATGCAAGGAACCTACAAAACAGACACTAGAGCAAGCAAAAGACAGAAGGGTGAACTCTGAACTAAAGGAGTCAGAAGCTTACCGAATTGTCAACACGACGCTAGGCTCCAAAAGAAGACCTACAAGGACAACAAGAAAGCCTAGGAAAACCTAGACAGACAACCGACACAGACGACGGGCAACATGACAAGGATGTCGTGCACACCGCCGCATACACAACCTGAACGTCATACAAGTGACAGACACTGACCCCGAGTATAACCACAAAGGGCTAACCCAGAAGGTCACGACGCACGAAGAACGCAAAGCGAACCGCGAAGGGTATCGCAAAGAGTATCACAAAGAGCCACGCGTCACGTGACTGAAGTGCCCCACACTAGAAGAATAGCTAGCTACGTCCACTGACGTCTTATGCTGCGCCTACTAGCATCTCGTCTACGATACCTACAGACGGGCAGAGACTAAGACACTGTCAAAACCAGAAGAGTAATCAAGTCGTGAGTGACTAGATAGGGGAATGCCCTTCGGCATCAGTCCAAAGCCCCTGACCACGTGTGCACACACTAGCTTTTGTCTAAGCCAAGCCTCTAACATAACCCCCTCCTTGAACTCCTCCGCTTGCAGAGTTCCTGAAACGGGCGTACTATTTAAACTTGGGAAACCCTCCAACGAAAGGTAAGGCACTACACGCCTAAACTCCCCCTGAGCAGGAACCACTTCACCTCTTCTGGTGGAGAGGGATCTCACGCATCTTCGTCACCTTCCCTTCATAACTCCGCACCATAGCTCTACTAGTCCGCTGACTTAGGCATCAGAGGGTTTTCCCTAGGGAACCATCCCTAGGTCCCCTGATCAGTTTCCCTTCTTTGCAGTCTACACTTCGTTGTCATCTTCTCCGGCTCAGGACCCGCGTGAGATCACGCCTCTTCAATATTAAATGGTGGAACGCCTACACCGCCTTCTACAGGCTTTCCTGAAATGACTGCTGGGATCTTGCAGAGCGTAAATTCTTGAACTCCTAGCCTTCTCTGGTATTTGAGATCGACCCTCATCATCTGCGGAGGTTGAAATCCCAGAGAGAACCTAAAGTGGTGGCTTATTTGGCTGCATGGAAATCTGTGAAGCAGAAGACATCCAAACCGCAGCCTGTGCTCCCTGAAATCAAGAAGTATGAAGTCATGGAGACTCTTCGAGGCTTATGCCAGGTTGGAAGTGGCAGGATATCTCTGCAATAATTTCTGTTGCCGATTGAGGAGCCCATCACATCTCCCACTTCGTGGTGTCCAGAGATTGACCGCTTATGTCCTTATAGGACTTTTGTACAGAAGGAGGATCGATGGCCAACTCTGTATGCTCAGACCTCCTGGTTATTTGCTTTGTTGCGTATTCACGACCTTTCCATGACTGATAAGGCCAAGGTGATATTGGAAAGGCCTTTATTTACTGCCTTCAAATACGCCGATGGATGGGGGATAGGCCATCTCGGCTTATATTACAGTTTATCAGCTCATGGCCATAGAGATCAGGCAGTTCTGGCTGAACATTGTGCCACTATCGGTGACACTTGCTGGCTGGTTTGGGAGGGTCTGCCCAGGGACAAAGAGCCTCCCTTGTATTATTGGCCTATTTTTTCATTATATTCGGGCCCGCCAGGTATATCCTATTCCGTTCTACCCATTCTTTATCATGTTCATTTCTCTTTTCGGCATACATACATATTTTTCACATAATCATTGGGTGCCCGCATTTCTTTTGCAGATTTTATGGATTCCCAAACAACTTTGGAATACCGAAAGTTGATTTCCAAGGCGCAAAAGCCTAGCTATTTTGAAACCCCGGTCGCGGCTCCGACCACTACACCATTGCCTTCCAGAGGGTCTCGAAAGCGCGAAAGATCCCAGGTGAAGGAGGCCATTTCTCGAGCTAAGAAGGCTCGAGCGGATGTCTTTGAACAAGAGAAGTAGACGGTTGCAGAACCTAGTGATCTATTACCAGTGGTCCCCTCCTTTGAGGAATTTGAGGTGGTGCAAGAGCAGATGCCCTCTTTGACAAGTACACCTCTTTGGACTTCCCCATCTGGATATGGACTAGGTCTTAATTAGTTCATTTTCTTCATTCAGACCCAGCGGCCCATTCTGTTCTGGCTGTGGAGGAAGCAGTAGCCGCTAGCGGTACAGGGGTAGGAGGTACCGAGGTACCAATTGATTCGGTCGAAAGAGACCTCCCTTCACCAACACCTAGTCATGGCAGGGAAGGTCATGTTGTTGCTCGTAGGACTTTGAGTGGGAGTGTTTCTATTTCATTATTCTTCTTTCTATCCATCGACCTCATTTTTCATCGGCCAGGTAACATCCCTTCAGAGCCCATTGTAGTTCATTCTCCCAAGCTCTTAGCTCCAGGTGTGTTGCCCACCCGGTGGTCTTCTGAGCGGTTGGCTACCTTGGCTATAAAAAGGGTTTCCTCGAAGGTAGCTCTGGATAGCTCAGTGTGCTTGGAGGGTCCCGGCGTGACAGCTGTTGAGTTGGGCGAGAGTTCACCTTCTTAAGAGCCCGTTGATTATGAACCCTTTAGCGATGAAGAGGGGAAAGAGTTGGAGTCGGGAGCTAGTACTCTATCCTTCTCGTATGGGAGCGATCTCCTCGCATTGAGTCTGCCTCGGCTAGCATTATGGCCCTTGAGTGTGCCCATCCTCCTTAGAGAGGAAGGGGGAATCATATCAAGCTTCGCACGGCCAGCATTGGAGGCTCTAGGGACTAATGGGTTGGGCCTTGTGCCAGTTAAGGTGAGATTTTCTTGTTCAAGACTTTCTTCATTTCTGTCACCATTCATAGCGGGAGATCTGACATGTTTCTTTCCTTCCACCTCTTTCGTATTTGGTCCCTTGTAGGAGCCCGTGGTTTCAGTGGGGCTGACGTTGCCACCAGTGCACACCATGGCTGCCTTCTCCCCCTTTCAAGCGAGGGCCACCGCTTTTACTCCTATTATGGGCACGGCTCCCATGTTAAGGCCGATTGCTTTAAAATTCCCAGGTGGGTGTATTTCAACTCAGGGCTTCAGTCAACTCTCCATGGAGCAGCTTCATCTTCAGCACGTGGAAATCGGGTCGAAACTAGTTGATGTTGTTGCTACCAAGATGTCGATGGACACAGAGCTTAGAGAGACAATTGGCGATACTTCCATCTTGGCAATCAAGGCTGGTATTGAATTGGAGCAGGCAGCCCAACCGAAACAACATGATGAATTCACCTCTGAGGGTGTAGATTTAAAGCGAGAAATAGTCGGCGAAATAACTACTTTGGCGATCATTGCTGGTACTGAGCCAAAAAAGGTGGCGTAGTGGGAGCAATATGTAGAATTCACCTCCAAAAGTGAAAGCCTCAAAGTTCAAGACTTTGGTCCTTCAACAGTGGTTGAGGCTGAAGTTTCTACCCTAGTCGGTACTGAGTCCATTGAGCAACTTGAAAAGGAGTTGGTGGAACCGTCCTCCTCATTGCCTTCACCTTCTTCACAACCTACTAATGATATCTGGACTGAGGTCGACAGCAGGGGGGAATTTCATCTCCCTTACGCACCATCGCTTGGCTTGTAGTCATCTGATGAATTGGTGTGGCAAAATTTGGAGATGTTGAAGCAGACTGTGTTGGCCTATCAGGATTTATCTTATGCACAACTGAGGGGGCTGGTAGAGCCTATGTCGCGTACCCTTATGGCCTTCGACTGTCCCATGCAACATTGGACGTCTCGTGTGATCTTGGTAAATCGACGAGAATTTATTGATCACGGCCTAAGGGATCAATTGACCGCTCTAAAGCTTCAACGGAAAGAGGGCCACATTGAGCTGCAAGCGTCCACAAAAATCGCCAATCAACAGAGGATCATTATTGAGGCACTGATCAGATTTCATCACTGTAGAGGCAGACTTCTGAACTTCGCGCTAAATTGGCTCGAGCCGAAGAGGATCTAGCATGCACCAAGCAGCTGCAGGTAGAAAGTTTAAACAAAGCTGCATTGGCGGAAGGGCGTGCTAGCTCCATTCAAGAGGAACTATTGAAGCTGGAATCTGAGGAGCGCTGACTACAAGACCTGGTCGATCATCCTTCTATCGGGCTTCTGGAGTTTGATGATATTTTCCGTCGCCCCAGCCAGGAAAGTGAGGCCCTTACCTTCTAGCCGGCTGGAAGGTGAGGAGAGGTAATCTACATTGTCCCCGCATTACTTATATTGAGCGCGATCATCCTCTTTTTCCAAGGTACACAACGTGCATAGTCTTCTTTCACATTCTTTGGCGTTGTCTTTCCTTAGTGGCGATCATGGAATTCTTCTATATCTTTTATTGCCTTTGCCTTGCTATATGATCACGCTACCATGTTTACATAGTCACATGTTGATGATGTTCACTTGATTGGCATATTATGTCATCACTTATATGCACATATGCTTGTTCATGTGACTTGTGACGTCACGTTTCACATTTCTACAGCCACACGATGCACCTCAATAATTTCAGATCAAAGGTCGGTGCAGCTACTTCACTTCTGCTAAGCAAGGTTGATGCACTAGCACATGCATCGGTGTCTCAGTACAGTCAATCCATCAAGCAAGTCGATGCATATCTTCATGGGCTAACATTTCTAAAGAATCGGAACCTAGTTTCGCGACCTGATTTCATATCCGATTAAGAACACTCACTCCAGCGATAAAATGGCACGTGATGCAAGATGTGGTGGCACACTTTTCTAGAGGATTCTAGAGGAAGAATACTCACTATGCCAGGTGGAACAATGAGACATCCCTAGGTTTTTCTGCCTCATCCAATCCTCACGGAGACCCTGCTCTATATAAAGGCTGCCTCCTCCTTCGAAGATAAAAGGCTCAAGCTTCTGTCGTTGCTTCCATTGCGCTTTCAGAGAGAGCCACCCAGAAGAAAAAGAAAGAGACGATCATTCTAAGAGGAAGGGAGAATTGAGTGGAGCTAGTCCAAGCGTCTAGGAGATCGCTTCAATACGAAGCAACATTTCTTTACTATTTTTTCGATTTGAATTTCTCTGCTTTTGTTTTTCTGTTTCCAGTTTGAGTTTGTTCCCTCTGAATTCTTTCAAAGGAAGGGAGAGCACTCTCCAAGTTGTTCCCTCTGTGGAATCAGAGGAAGAGAGGTCTGAGACCTCTGGTTTGGTGAATTACTGGGAGTAATTCACCGGGTTCCCTCTTGGTAAAGAGGAAGGGAGGTTGATCCTCCGATTTTCCTCCTGAGTTGTAGGAGAAGCAAGGAGTTATTCCTTGGGGAAGTTGTGTGGCAACCGTTGTTGGCAATTGAACTAATCATCATGTTATTATGCTAAAGCGGAAAAGACTACTAAACAAGTAGATCGGCTACGAGTCGCCAACCCAAATATAAGCAATAAAATAGGCAACTAATCGAACCTCTTTGTCCCCCATTTTTTCACTTATTTATTTATTTATTTATAATTTTTATATATTTTATCTAAATTTTCCTGAATTTAGTTCATTCTTATTTTTTTTGTATTTTATTGTGGAGGAGTGGGCCGTTGAAAGGCCAAGAAAAGGGTGTGCCGGAGAAGCCTGGCTGACCGCTGGGAGAGTGTACCGATGAGGGCATCAAAAGGTGTACCGGGGAGAAGCAGGGCAGGCGTACCGACGAGTGAATGGGTGAGGCGTGCCAGTGAAAGGCCACCACAGGGTGTACCAGCGAAGAGCTGAGGAAGATGCACCGGTGAAGACAGGACAAATGTACCGGCGAAGGGCATGGGGGGCTTGCCGGAGAAGGCTGGGGTCAGACATGCCGGCAAAGGCACTGAAGGAGTGCACCGGTGAGGGCAGGAAGGGTGTACCAGTGAAGGATCAAGGGTAGGTGTGCTGGGGAAGGTCTTCAAGGCCTGGGCAGGTGAAGGGTTGAAGGGGGTGCACCGGTGAAGTTCTGGGGGGTGGAGTCCGTGGAGGTTTTAGTTGGGCTGGATGAAGGGTTAAGGCTCGTGCACGTCTGGGCGGGGTCCGTGCACGTTCTGGGACGAAGTGCATGCAGATTGGGGCAAGTCCGTGAAGGTTTCTGGATGTAAGAATGCATATGAAGTCCGTGTAGGATTTTTTAGGCAAAAGAATAAAGTCCAAGCAAGATTTCAAGCAAATCCGTGCAGATTATGCACGGGGTTAAGGGACGAAGTCCATGCAAGTTTTGGGCAAGGTCTATGCGTATGTGTGAGCAAAGTCCATGCATGTTTAGGTGAAGTCCATGCAAATGGGACAAAGTCCATGCGTGTTTGGACGAAGTCTATGCAAGTTTTGGGGTTGAGGAACAAGGTCCATGCACGTTGTGCACGGGGTTGAAGAATGAAGTCCGTGCATGTTATGCATGGGGTTGGAGAATAAAGTCCATGCATGTTATGCACGGGGTTGAAGAACAAAGTCCGTGCATGTCATGCACGAGGTTAAAGAACAAAGTCCGTGCATATTCTGCACGGGGTTGAAGAACAAAGTCCGTGCATGTTATGCACGGGGTTGAAGAACAAAGTCTGTGCATATTTGATGAAGTCCACGCAGATCTGGGCCGAGTCCATGCACATGCAGGTTAAGTCCATGCAGATCCGGGCTGAGTCCATGCACATGCAGGTTCTAGAACAAAGTCTATGCAAATGTACAAGGTTAACGGACGAAGTCCGTGCGGGTGTTCAGGTTGCGGGGTCACCTACGGCCCTCAAGTCGTCGCCAACCACGCCAGGTTCGGATACCTGGCGACCCCGATCGTCTTCGGCGACTTTCCTGCAGTCGTTGGCTCGCCCTTCTTCCTGGGCGTCGTACCAGTGGCTGAGGTCAGTCCAGCCACACCTGCAGCAACAACCACTGAGGGTGTCAGGCCTTCCGCCTCAGTAACTGGCCGGGTTTGCTCGGCCAAGAAGACAACTACCGAGGGTGTCAGGCCCTCCGCTTCATCAACTAGTCGGGTCCGCCCGGTCAACAAGCCAACCGTCGGGGGTGTCAGACCCTCGGCTTCAACAATTGGCCGAATCCACTCGGCCGACAAGTCAGCTCTTGGGGGTGTCAGGCCCTCTACTACAACAGTCGGCCGGCTTCGCCCAGCCAACTCCTCGCAGACTAGGGGTGTCAGGCCTTGTGTCTCACCAAATGGCCGAGTTTTCTCGGTCAACCAGATTATCGTCGGCGCCGCTCTTGCACAACGGGGGCAGCGCCGTCGTCGCAACAGCACCAGTTCTACGGCGGCCACCCTCAGAGGAGCTGCTCTTGCTCAGGGGGCAACGTCGCCGCCACAAGGACGCCAGGCCTACGGCAGGTGTCGCCAGTGCAGCTCCTGCTCAACGGGGGCAGCGCCATGGCCGCAAGGGTACACAGCCTGCAGCGGCAGCATCCCGCTCCGGCAAGACTGTAATTGTTGGAGATATTCGCATCTGGCTCGATGGGGGCGAGCCGGTCTTGCCACGGGACCGTCATGTCCCGACCATTCCCACCTCCAACCGCTTCGATCTCCTTCTACAAGTTCGGGAGAACGGGGCGAAGAAGAAGAAGCTTGCCGTACCGGCGGCAAACTAAGGTCCTCTGCAGCGGCCCAAGCCACGAGCTCCTTCATCAAGGACAGGGGGCAACCAAGTGGAGGAGCACCAGCTCCACTTGAAGAAGATCTGGGTCACCAAGGAGGAGGCCCGAATCATAAAGCGCGCAAGGGTGGAGGAGCCTTTCCGCATGTCGGACCTTCAGCAAATGCGGAGTCCGACAAGCACTGAAGCCTCGGTCTCTCCGGGGCCTACGACTCAGCCCCTACGGGGGCAAAAGTGCCGAGGAACCGGCAAAAAGGTGCGGCCGACCTCCCCGTGGGCTAGTTTCACGCACATGGAGGAGGATCGCTCTCCTCAAGCATCCACATCTCGAGTTTCTGTCTTTGACAGACTAGGGATGCCGCCCAAGCCGGACCGACAACCGCCCAGGAAGAAACGGGTGGTTCATCCACCAAAAAAACCAAAAGAAAGAAAAATACCTAAACACTAATTCCCACCCCCTCCACTTAGGTCGCCCCTCCCACCTCCTTCCTCCACAAACCAGTGCGCCCCTCCATCAACCCTAACCCTAGCCACCAGCATCCCACGCCCCAGCCCTCTCTCCCTCTGTGACCCAGGTCCACCCACCCCTGCTCCGTGCATCCACGGCATTCCCGGAGTCGCCCGTCGCTACTATGTCCTCCCGTGGTTCGGGAAGAACTCTCTGCTGCTCTCTGCAACCAGCCTGCAGCAAAGGTTGCGTTTGTAGAGGCTACCCCAGCATCCACTGTGTGAACCAACCAAAGTCATCTTCTTTGGAATCGTACGTCATCGAGTCAGCTTCGTTCTAGAAGTGATCCAGCTGCGATCCAACCTTGGCACTGTTTGCGTCGTCCATTCTCGTACAACTACGCCAGATTCGGGTCAGATCCTGAGCACCTTTTGGTAGCAGCTCCACCGCCCACCCCTGCACGAATCAGTCAGAGATCTCTTCATGAGAGTTCTTCCTCTCCAAAGTGCCGACACACCAGAGGTGGTCCTGCCTACTTTTGACAATGTCTCCATCCAGGGCGTCCATTCTCCTTCAGTCACGCCAGACCCGGAGTCCTCTGTTCGCCCAGGATAAGCTGCTGTCAAGTCGGCCCCGACACCCCCTCCTCCTATCTGTTTCAGGTCATGCTGTCTTCAGAAACATTGTGGCTTCCGACGATACGAAACCAACGCAAGTGGTTTTGTCTCGATCCGATGTCAGCACTGGAAGTTCCACCATGACCATTGGCATCCTGTCCTGCTGTACGCCCAGAAACCTGATGCCGGCCATTCCTGCGACCACGTCCAGCCAGGTGATCAGATTGCCGCCATCTTCTGAGGGTTCGTAGATCTCCCTGTCAGAAATGTCCACAACTTTGTCCCGTCATGTTTGGAGTTCCACAGCACCCATACCGGCCGACGCACCACGACCGCGCCAACCAGTCCTTCACGGCAGAACTGCACAGGCCCACTGCTGTGGCCGCCGTCTCCTTCCAGTGACATCAGCTTGGCGCCAGACCTTCCGGCATCCTTCGGCATCCCTCGACCTTCATCCAGGAGTTGGCTTCACCTCGATCGGACGTCCGGGCTCAGTGTACGGTCGATAGCTGGTTTCCCCTCCCCGCGATCCCCCTTCCTGTGCGAGGGTAGTGCGTGTAATTGTTTGTCCCCACCCCCGTGAAACCCCCCCTCCCTGCGTGGAGCGTAGTACAT